>MU756906.1:12734-173084 GCA_026770625.1 Nicotiana glauca
TTTCAAGTCACTTTATAATCAGTCCAGAAAATAATATAGTAAGCCCCTTGGGCATTTACAAAATAGAAGCTTCCAGCCCGAAATACATTTAAAATGTCATTTAAGTTTTTAAAACTTAGAAGCATGGCTGAGTTTGCAAAACAACATTTAAAACCTTGGACTGAAACCAAATGATATGCAAGATATGCTAAAGTAGTAATATCAATCCCCGAAGGATTCACATAGTTGGTACGAAGCCCAAACATGGCAATCAGCCCAAATCATGATAGCATCAAGTAGTTTTCAGTCAATCACGTAGTAAAATCAACAACCAGGACGGACCAAGTCACAATCCCCAACGGTGCTCTACCCCACGCTCGTACCTGGCGTGCAAGTCACCATAATACAACACTATTATGTGCAAATCCGGGGTTTCAAACCCTCAGGCTATCATTCACAAGTATTACTCACCTCGAACTGGTGAAATCTCTAGCTCGCGATGCCCTTTCCCCTCAATTCGGCCTCCACGCGCGTCGAATCTAACCAAAATCAGAGCGAATGCATTACAATATGCTAAGGAAACAATACCCAATCAAAAACAATCGAAAAATATCAAAAATCTCGAAACTAGCAAAACCCGAGCCCCGAGCCCACTTCTCGAAAAATTATGAAATTCACATCACCGGATTTCTTGTCTCGCCCCGAGTCTGTACATATAAAATTCATCAAAATCGGAGTCCAAATACTCCCTCAAATCCCATTTTCTCATTTAAAAAACCCAAGCCTTCTTCAATTTTAGGCTTAATCTCTTGAATTTCTAGGTAGTTTTCACAGTAAATACGAGGTTTAAGTTCAAAAATCTCACCTCCAATCGATTCTCTTTGAATCCCTCTTCAATTCGCTCTCCCAAGCTCCAAAATCGCTCAACAATGGAGGAAAATAACATAGGCTCGCTGATGAAATATTATCAAAAACCCTTCTGCTTAGGTGCTTTACTCTATGCGATCGCACACATTCTCACGCGATCGCATAGGACAATTTCTACCAAAATTTCCGGCAAAAATTTACACTGTGCGATCGCATGACACACATTGTGATCGCATATAACAACCAATCACCCCTTAAAATTCCTTCTGTGCGATCGTATGACACTCTCTGCGATCGCATAGAGCAAATATGGTCTGTAATTTTTCTGCTGAAATTATGGAACTCCAAACCTCCCGATAGCCATCCGAAATCACCCCGAGGCCCCCGGGACCTCAACCAAAAGCACAAATATGTTCTATTACCTTATTCAAACTTGCTCGAACCATAAAAACACTATCATTAACATCAAAATCCTCAAATATCATCAAATCAAGGCCTAAATTTTCTTTAAACTTCCGAAACTCACATTCGATCAAAAACCCAACCAAACGACGTTCGAATGACTTGAAAATTTGCAAACATATCAAAAATCACCTAACGAAGCTACTGCAACTCTCAAAATTCCATTCCGACCCTCGGATCAAAATCTCGCCTATCAACCGGGATTCGCCTAAATTCAAACTTCGCCAATTCAAGTCTAATTCTACACTGAGCCTCCAAAAACAATTCCGATCACACTCCTAAGTCACAAACCATCCCCCGAAGCTAACCAAACCACCGGAATTCACATCTGAGTCCTCTAACCATATAGTCAACTTCCGATTAACTTTTCCAAAACAAGCTCCCTTCTAAGAAACTATGTGCCTCATTTCTAACTAAAACCAAATCAATTTTATCCGATCAACTCAAATACTGATATTAAAACATAGAACAACATAATATGGGGGAAACGGGGCGGTAAATCACGTGACAACAGGCTGGGTCATCACAAGGCCTAGGGTCCTAAACAAGGCGTTGACTTCCTGAAATTACTTATGCCAAAGTAGGGAGCACCCGAGCCGAGGTTCTCGTTGCTGAGAATTTACTTATTCAGGCTAAGGTATGATACATGAGCGCTAAGAACCATAAAGCAAGTGGCACCTCGTGGATTAAGCCTATTAGATCAGGCTGGGATTGAACCCGTGCCGATTACATGGTGACTAAGACAACAATAGGTTAGGATAGTTGGAACTCCCAAAGTATAAAGTGATGTATTTTTTTATAAGAAAGAAAAAAGTCTTTTAGAAGATTCATAAACTGCTATTATGTAATTATTTTAGAATTGTTCTTAGAAGCTTTATGTTTTCTATGTATTTAGATTCTTTGCACGTAATGTATACTGTAATAAAGCTTCTTCCCCTGTCGTTAAGATTCACTAAGTACAATGGATGGTACTGACGTTCTCTTTTGGGAACCTACGTTGGTCTGCAGTACAACATAGGAACTAGTTTTTAAGGAGAACGGGCTACAGGTATCGTGCACCAGGCTATGGAAAAAGTTAAAGTCATTCAGGAAAGGATGAAAACTGCTCAAAGTCGCCAGAAATCCTATACGGATGTTCGTCGAAGAGAATTGGAGTTTCAATTTGATGATTGGGTGTTCCTGAGGGTATTTCCCGTGAAGGGAGTCATGCGATTCGGGGGAAGAAAGAGAAGTTGAGTCCTAGGTATGTCAGGTCGTATCGGGTCGTTCAAAGGATAGGGCAGGTGGCTTATTGGCTGGACTTTCCCCCTGAAATGTCATTAGTGCACCTGGTGTTCCATGTGTCTATGTTAAAGAAAGTGGTTGGAGATCCATCCACCATCGTGCCCGTTGAGTCTATAGAGATCAATGAAGAGCTATCATATGAAGATATCCCGGTTGCTATTCTTGATAGGAAAGTCCGCAAATTGAGAAGTAAGGAAGTTGCTTCAGTTAAAGTATTATGGCGAAGTCAACGAGTTGAGGAAGCTACATGGGAAGCAGAAGATGAAATGAAAGAAAAATATCCCCATCTGTTTAAGCAAGTCTAGTAGTAATCGTGCGAACTCTTACCCCTAAACAAACTGATATTGTGCCCAAATTGGTGCAAAGACACCCCATCTTTTCTTCCTAAATGCTTTACTATTGAAATTCCTCAAGTCGTGCAACAATTGTATGTGTTGTGATTGTTTTGAGTCATGTGAACCTCTCCTTGGTAAATAAAAGTTTGACAAAAACTCCTGTGATAAGTAAACAACTAATGGTAGTGTAGATTGGTAATGATTAATTGAAATGCGTATAGTATGTTGAAGTGGTTAGATTGTATAGGACTCCTTGAAGTGACTAATTTATGTGCAAAATGTAATAAGTGATTGAATATTTGCAAATGTTGAGGAAATGAAATGTGTAAATGTTATAAGGATAACAAGAATTGTGTAATGGTGTTTGGAAATATGTTTCGGGGGCTCTCTAACAAGTGGATGTGTCTATTTATAAAGGAAACTCTGGCGAAAGTTTCTAAAAATATAGGAGTTAGTGAAAAAAATTGGGAATTTGCATACCATGTTTTCAAAACCAACTGATTTCAAGATCCTCATTCGAGGACAAATGATTTTAAGTGGGGGGGGGGGGATGTAAGGGCCCATGAAAAATGTGTCCTCAAAACCTAGTTGCTCGTTGGCTCAAGTCCCGAATATGTGTTAGGGATGTGTAAAATTCTTCGTGGCGAGCTTGGGAGCCACGGTTCGGATCCTTTGTACCGATTTAGCATTTAAAAATCAGAGTAAAAGTTTTTCCAAAAAAGTGCCGAAATGCGGTCCAGAATGCGGTCGCAAATCAAGTATGCGGACCGCATTTCTAAAGCAGATTGAGTCAAGTGTTTGGTTAAAATTGAGGTCAAAATGCGATCCATTATGTGATCACATAACTGATATGCGGACCGCATTTCTATCGCAAAGTGGGTCAAGGTTTCAGTCAAATTTGAGGTCAAAATGCAGTGCATTATGCGATCGCAAATCGGGTATGCGAACCGTATTTCTGTCACAAACCCAGACAGGGAAATTAGATTTTTGGAGCAGTTTTGCGGTCCATTATGCGGACTGCATTTCCATTCTGCGATCGCAAAGTGCGATCGTAGACTTGATTCGGGCTCCAATTTTTCTAATTTTTCAACCCGACCCCGTTTTCAATAAAATGCTCCATTAACATCATTTATAAAAAAAATAAGAGAGAGGGAAGAGAGGGTTCTTGAGAGAGAAAGTTCATCTTCCTCAATTTGATCTTCAAAGTCACCTAGGCCCGAAAAATTTCAAGTACTTATCTTCATCTCCATTCTTGCAGGTAAAATTCCCAACCCTTTCACTGATTTTTTGATTTAAATAAAAAGGGGGATTCTCATGAATTGATTCTTGAAAATGGAAGTTGAAATACACATGCATGTTCTTTGATACCTAAAAGCTAGTAAGAGGAGTTGGGTAGAAGTAAAGGTTTGCAAAAGAGGGGTTGTCAACCTAAATAAATTTGGGTACTGATTGTGAACTTCCTCTCTAAGACATATATGTTAACTTGTGAACTAGATCAACATTGCTAGACTGTTGGGTGAGTTAAAAGTAGAAGTTAAAAAGGGAATTCGGCTCCAGGTATGTATGGATAACTTTGATCTTTGTAAAATCACCTTGTTTGGTGTACGAATATTTGGTATGTGATATCTACATGGATTGTTTGTGAAATTCTTATGATTGGTATGATTTGATTATTCGTGGTTAAGTCTCCCGATATAATGGTGCAAGTAATTGGCAATAAACCAAATACGTGATTGTGAAACTGTTATGTGGTAAGAACTAAGAAACAAATGATGAAAGAAAATTGTAAATGATGCAATTGGAATAACTATGGTAATAACATATTTGGCTTGTTGTGGGTATTATTGTGGTGACTTAAATTGCATATGAGTTGTTGAATATGATGGAACTGGTATTGATGGCTACGGAAATTCTTATGAATTGTTGTTGTTGTTCTTTGAGAATTATTGTTGTTGTTCTTTGTGAATTGTTGTTGTGTTGTTTGTGTATTGTGATTGTTTAGTGGGATCGGGTTGCGTGCCGCAACATGAAGTAATAAGGTGTGGATTGTGGTGATAAGGGTGGTCGAGGTAATAAGGGTAGCCGAGGTAATAAGGGTGGAAAGTGATCGAAATCACTATTGAAATGAAAATATGAGAAAAATTGTAAAATCATTGATGTGATAATGTTGAAGGGGAAAAAGGAGAGATTGTAAACTTGTCTGGCTTTGATTGTTCCTTTCATGTGTATTTGAATGTTGATTCTACCACTGCTCGTTACTTGTGTATGGTTTGAGTTTACTTGGGGCAACTTTTGTTCATACATACCAGTAAAATTAAAATGTACTGACGTCCCTTTTGCCGGGGGCGCTACATTCGTGTTATGATTGTAGGTGGTTCTATAGCAGGTACTCCAGTCCACCGGTAGTAGCACTCCTTCACTCTCCGTCAGCTGTATTGGTGAGCCCCTTTCCTCTCGGGGCCCTACATGGCTCATGCCGCTTTTACTCTGGAGTCTTATTTTGGTGTTGTGTAAGGTATAGTCGTAGCCTTGTTACCGGCAAGTATTGTATTACTCTTTTGTATCCTTAGAGGCTCCGTAGACAGGAAATGTGGGTTATGAACTTATGTAAATATGTATTTTTTATGCTGAGCGATGTAAGTTGTAAACCTCGCTAAGAACCATATATGCTATGTATGTTTTGCAAAAAGGTGTTGAAATTATAAATGGCTATTTCCTTTGATTAATGAGTAATGAGAACACGGGGTAACACGTGGGATAGGAAATGCACCCAGGTCTTCTTGGCTAGGGCTATCCAGTTGAGCGCCGGTCGCGCCCCTCAGTTTTGGGACGTGACATCTGATAAGTGCGGATGGTTCACTCGGTCATGTTTAGTGATCGGTTGTCGGTCCCGGCTTTTTCAGAAAATGGATAGTGACAAACTTGGTATCAGAGCCTTGTTTATGGAATCCTAGGGGTCTATGAAGCCTTGTTAGTAGAGTATTATTTATGGGTATAAAGTGTGCCATATATATAAATAGGAGGCTACAAGCATTTAGGAAAAGTCTCCTTTTTTTCATACTTTAGATCTTGCAGTAGATCCTTACTATAAGATATTATCTAATGTATTCGTTTCTCCAAAACTCGTATAAATGGCTCGTACTTGCAACTATGATACCGACTCTCAGGATGCTGCTCAAGAAACTATTGTTACTATTATGGCTCAAGGTAGAACTAAGAACGCTTCAACTCAAAAAAGGAAGGGTAAATCCACAAAGGGGGTTTAAGTGCCACGGGTTGAACATGAAGAAGGAGTGGAACATGATGATCCAGTACCTCAGGATCCAGTGCCTGTAGTTTCGGATTATACAGCTATATCTCCAGATGTGGGTCAGATGTTTAATGTTGTCGACAGTGCTATGGAGATGTTTAAAGCCTTCATGGCCAACTAGAACGAGAGAAGAGATGAGATTCCACCTCAATCAAATAGACAGAACAATTCTGAGTCCTCAAAAGTGAATGAATTTTTGAAGTTGAGTCCTCTATTGTTCCATGGTTCTATAGGTGATGAAGATCCAATGTTGTGGCAGGAGGGTGTCAAGAAAACCCTCCAAGCGATGAAGGCATTTGATGATGAAGCTGTGGAGCTGGCTGCTTACCACCTTAGAGATGTGGCTGACGCTTGGTTTGAGATGTGGGAAAAGGGAAGAGATAAAGATGATGGTCCGCCTACTTGGGAAGAATTTGAAGAGGCCTCCATGGCTTACTTTATCCCGGAAGAGGATAGGGAAGCTAAGGCTACAAAGTTCGAACAACTCAAGCAAGGGAATAAAAGTGTGCAAGAGTACTACATGGAATTCATAAGGTTAGCTAAGCATGCTCCTCACATGGTTAATATAAAAAAAAGCAAAGATTCGTAGGTTTGTTCGTTGTTTGGCTTAACACATTAAGGATACGACATCAGTTGCAGCGATAGTAATGCCAGCTTTCTCCTCTATTGTTGGATTCACCAAGCATTTAGAAAAAGACTGATAACAAAGGAGAGAAGAAAAAAGGCATACAAGAAAGCCCGGACATGTTTAATAGTACATCCATCGGAGGTGGAAGGGGTTCCTCTGATAAGGAGTCATTAACACCAGCTCAGTCCAGTCATTAGTCAGGTGATGGGTCTTCTTTCAGACGTACTCAAAGTTATGGAAACCACTCTTGCCAGAATCATAATTTTAGGACATCATCCTCACATAGCAGAGTCATGCTGAGCAACATTCACACCAACAAGGTCTTTGTGGAACATGTAAGCGGCAACATTCAGGTTAGTGCAAGCTCATGTTTCATGGTTGCTATCATTGCGGAGACATTGGTCATATGAAGGTCAACTGCCCAAAGTTGTGACGTAATTTCAGTGTTGGATCAACTCACCCTTCTAGTTCGTCAGTTGCTGCAGTTTCACTTCCACAAGCTTGTGGTTCTCATAATCAAGCCAGACATGAAGCAGGCAGAGGTACATATCGAGTTACTCAATGAGGAGGATAACCCCATTTGTTTGCTACACTTTATCGTTAGTGTGCAGAGGCATCTGCAGAAGTTATTACATGTATACTTCTAGTCTGCTCACATAACGCTAATGCTATAATGGATCTAGGTTCAATGATTTTATATGTGACTACGTACTTTGCAATTAACCTCAGGTTGGTCTATTTTAGATATTTAAATTAATTAAAAGTATTTGGTTACAGTAGTGCCTTGTGGCATATACAGTTTGAAGTTATAATAGATCTGATGTAAGGCCCCATGAAAAATGTGTCCTCAAAACCCAGTAGCTTGTAGGGTCAAGTCCCGAATATATGTTAGGGATGTGTAAAATTCTTCGTGGCGAGCTTAGGAGTCGCGGTTCGGACCATTTGTACTGATTTAGCATTTAAAAATCAGAGTAAAAGTTTTTCCAGAAAAGTGCCGAAATGCGGTCCAGAATGCGGTAGCAAATCAAGTATGCAGACCACATTTATGCCGCAGATTGAGTTAGGGGTTTGGTTAAAATTGAGGTCAAAATACAATCCATTATGCGATCGCATAACTGATATGCAGACCGCATTTCTATCGCAAAGTGAGTCAAGGTTTCAGTCAAATTTGAGGTCAAAATGCAGTGCATTATGCGACCGCAAATCGGGTATGCGGACCGCATTTCTGTCGCAAACCCAGACAGGGAAATCAGATTTTTACAGCATTTTTGCGGTCCATTATGCGGACCACATTTCCACTCTGCAATCGCAAAGTGCGACCGCAGACTTGACTCGGGCTCCAATTTTTCTAATTTTTCAACCCGACCCTTTTCAATAAAACACCCCAATCCCACATTTTAACATCATTTTTGAACAAAATAAGAGAGAGGGAAGAGAGGGTTCTTGAGAGATAAAGTTCATCTTCCTCAATTTGATCTTCAAAGTCACCTAGGCCCGAAAAATTTTAAGTACTTATCTTTATCTCCATTCTTGCAGGTAAAATTCTCAATCTTTTTTCAATGATTTTCAGATTTAAATAAAAAGGGGGATTCTTATGAATTGATTTTTGAAAATAGAAGTTGAAATACACATGCATGTTCTTTGATACCTAAAAGCTAGTAAGAGGAGTTGGGTAGAAGTAAAGATTTGCAAAAGAGGGGTTGTCAACCTAAATAAATTTAGGTAGTGATTGTGAACTTACTTTCTAAGACATATCTGTTAACTTGTGAACTAGATCAACATTGCTAGACTGTTGGGTGAGTTAAAAGTAGAAGTTAAAAAGGGAATTTGGGTCTAGGTATGTATGACTAACTTTGACATTTGTAAAATCACCTTGTTTGGTGTACGAATATTTGGTATGTGATATCTACATAGACTGTTTGTGAAATTCTTGTGATTGGTATGATTTGATTGTTCGAGGTTAAGTCTCCCGATATAATGGTGCAAGTAATTGGTAATAAACCAAATGCATGATTGTGAAAGTGTTATGTGGTAAGAGCTGAGAAACAAATGATGAAAGGAAATTGTAAATGATGCAATTTGAACAACTGTGGTAATAACATATTTGGCTTGTTGTGGGTAGTTATTGTTGTGACTTAAATTTCATATGAGTTGTTGAATATAATGGAAATGGTATTGATGGCTACGGAAATTCTTGTGAATTGTTGTTGTTGTTCTTTGAGAATTGCTGCTGTTGTTCTTTGTGAATTATTGTTGTTGTTGTTGTTGTGTTGTTTGTGAATTATGATTGTTCGGTGGGATCGGGTTGCGCGCCATAACACAAAGTAATAAGGTGTGAGTTGTGGTGATAAAGGTGACCGAGGTAATATGGGTGGAAAGTGATCGAAATCACTATTGAAATGAAAATATGAGAAAAATTATGAAATCATTGATGTGATAATGTTGAAGGGGAAAAAGGAGAGATTGTAAACTTGCTTTGCTTTAATTGTTCCTTTCATGTGTATTTGATTGTTGATTCCATCACTGCTCCTTACTTGTGTATGGTTTGCGTTTACTTGGGGCCAAAGTTTGTTCATACATACTAGTACAATTCAAATGTACTAACGTCCCTTTTGCTGGGGGCGCTACATTCGTGTTATGATTGTAGGTGTTTCTATAGCAGGTACTCCAGTCCACCGGCAGTAGCACTCCTTCACTCTTCGTCAGCTGTATTGGTGAGCCCCTTTCCTCTCGGGGCCCTGCGTGGCTCATGCTGCTTTTATTCCGGAGTCTTATTTTGGTGTTGTATAAGGTATAGCCGGAGCCTTGATACCGACAAGTATTGTATCACTCTTTTGTATCCTTAGAGGCTCCGTAGACAGGAAATGTGGGTTATGAACTTATGTAAATATGAATTTTGTATGTTGGGCGATGTAAGTTGTAAACCTCGCTAAGAACCATGTATGCTATGCATGTTTTGTAAAAAGGTGTTGAAATTATAAATGGCTATTTCTTTTGATTAATGAGTAATGAGAACACGGGGTAACACATGGGATAGGAAAGGCACCCAGGTCCGCTTGGCTGGGGCTACCCCAGTCGAGCGCTGGTCGCGCCCCTCAGTTTTGGGGCGTGACAAACTTGGTATCAGAACCTAAGGTTTTAAAAGAGTCCTAGGATGTCTCGGAGCCGTGTCTAGTAGATCCATTCTTATTGGTGTGTTGTCGACCCAATCCCAAATCCGGTCGTGATGGAGTCTCTCGTGAAATCAAGGCCAGCCAGAACAACGCCAACACCTCTTTTAAAGCAATTAGTTAACAATAATATTTCTAACACATGCTTAATATAGCAAATAATGTGAAAATAGCAATAATAACGAGGGAAACCATCCCGACACAGCCCAAACCGGGTTGTCACAAGTCATGAGCTACTACAGAGTTTGTAATGAGTCTACAGAATAAAAATCTGATACAATAGTCTGAAGGAACTCAAAAGATATAAAATAAGGGAGACAAGGGGTTGCGGACATCAACATCTACCTCGTCACTCCAACTCGCTGCCTGGTCTGGAAAGAATCAGTGCTCAGGTGTAGACTCCTCTATGCCTGTATCTGCACACATGGTGCAGGGAGTAATGTGAGTACTCCGAGGAAGTGAGTAATAATAATAAATAATAACTGAAGGCATGAAAACACATAACTGCACAAAGCAATTCTATATCAGGCAGTAAAACGGTAAAGAGTCAGATAAAATCTCCTTTTTTAAAACCGGTAACTCAGGTAAAACAACAAGTAATTAAATAGAAATATGCCCCTCGGGCCCAGTATCAATCGCTCAGAACAGTATCAGCCCCTCAGGCTCAGTATCAGTCACTCAGCACAATATCAGCCCCTCGGGCTCACTCTCATATCGCATGGGTACCCGTGCTCACTGTGGGTGTGCAGACTCCGGAGGGTCCCTTACAGCCCAAGCACTATATCAATACAAGGCCTGAAAACCTTCTCATATCACACTCAAGGTCTGAAAGCCTCCTCACATCACACTCAAGGCCTGAAAGCCTTTTCACATCACTCACGAGGCCTGAAAGCCTCCTCACATCACTCATAAGGCCTGAAAGCCTCCTCACGTCACTCCAGCCACCTCGTGGCATATAAATATATCTCAGGCCCTCGGCCTCACTGAGCCCAGAAAATATCATAAGCCCCTCGTGTATCAACAGAATAGTAGTGCTCAGCCCAAACAACAATGGAAATATCAATTAAGTCTCACAAGTTCAATTAAAGTGGCTGTGTTCGTAAAACAGTATAATCAACAAGACTGAGTTCAAGTAATATATCAAATAGTGAGGAAAGAGTGATAAAAATCCATGAAGGACTCAATTAGCCGGCTTGAAGCCCAAAATCTGGCAAGAAGCCCAAATCATGTTGATAACCAACATATCTCAATTAAATACGCGGTAAAATATCAAACGGGACGGACCAAGTCACAATCCCCAGTAGTAAATAACCCTGCGCTCGTCATAAGGTGTGTGTTTCACCTCAACATAGAACTACGTTGTGCAAATTTCGGGGTTTCAAACCCTCAGGATATCATTTACTATCATTACTCACCTCAAGCCGGCCAAAATCCTAGCTCGCTATGCTCTTGCCTCGCAAATCGACCTCCTCGCG
The DNA here is from genome assembly GCA_026770625.1 of Nicotiana glauca. NCBI lineage: Eukaryota > Viridiplantae > Streptophyta > Magnoliopsida > Solanales > Solanaceae > Nicotiana > Nicotiana glauca. The sequence continues at coordinate 24,245 of MU756906.1, forward strand.
CGTCGAATCTAATCAAAACCACAACGAATACGTTACAATAGTCTAAAGGAACATACCCCAATTGAAAAGACTCAAAAAATATCAAAATTCATGAAATTTGCAAAACCCGAGCCCCGGGCCCGCTTCTTGAAAATCAAAAAATTTAACACCATCGGATCCCTTATCTTGCCACGAGTCTATACATACCAAAAACTCCTAAATCTGAGCCCAAATGACCCATCAAATCCCACTTTGAAATGTCAAATTCCAAGCCCTAGCTTTTCCCCCTTTTGATAAATTTCCATAAATTTCTATGTTAATTCTACCAGTAAATCATGTATTTAGGTCATAGGACTCACCTCCAATCACACCCAGTCGAAATCTCCTTCAATTCACATCCAAAAGCTCTCAAGGTTGTTCAAAAATGGTGAAAATAAGACTTGGTTCGCGGATGAAATATTTAATAAAACCCTTCTGCCCAGACTTCTTTTCCTCTATGCGAACGTGAGTGACCTCTCGCGTTCGCGATGAACAAAATCTGCTACTGCCAAAAATACCCTTCGTGAACGAAGTTACACTCATGCGAATGCGAAGGTCTGAACCCCTAAGCCTATGCGAACGCGTACTGCTCAACGAGGACGCGAAGGTCAACAGCCCTGGGACCCAACTTCTTATACGCGAACGCGTATGGCTTCACGCGAACGCGATGACTCAACACCTAACCCTTTCGCGATTGTGAGGCCCTAGACGTGAACGCGAAGGTCAAAATCCTAGTCCTGCAATTTCCTTGTACGCGTTCGCGACTTACCAACGCGAATGCGAAGACCAATTTTTCTGCAACAACTTTCTGCAATGTTTTCCAAGTTTAAATCTTCCCGTTAGCCATCCGAAATCACCCCGAGGCCCCCGAGACCTCAACAAAAAGCACCAACACATCCTAAAACATCATTCAAACTTTTTCCAAACATCAAAACACATCAAACAACACTAAAATCATCAATTCTTACCGGATTCAAGCATAAGTTCTTCAAAAACTTCTGAAACATGCATTTGATAAAAAAAACCCAACCAAATCACCTCCGAATGACCTGAAATTTACACATCCCAAATCACATAACGAAGCTACAACAACTCTCGGAATCCCATTCCGACCCTCGGATTAAATCTCACCTATCAACCGGAATTTGCCAAAATGCTAACTTTGCCAATTCAAGCCTAATTCTACACCGGACCTCTAAAACCAATTCCAATCACGCTCCTAAGTCACAAATCATCCCCGGAAGCCAACCGAATCGCCGAAATTCACATCTAAGCCCTCTAACTCATAAGTCAACATCCAGTTGACTTTTCCAAAACAAACCTTCCTTAAAGATACTAAGTGTCTCATTTCCTTCCAAAACCAATCCAATTCGACTCATTCACCCAAGAATCTTACAATGAAACATAAGGAAGTAGAAAAATGAGGAAAACGGGGAAGTAACTCACGTGATGATGGGCCGGGTCATCATATTCTCCCCAACTAAAACAAACGCTCGTCCTCGAGCGGGTCAAGAAACATACCTGGAGCTTCAAACAGGTGAGGGTATCTGCTCCGCATCTCCCGCTCGATCTCCCAAGTAGCCTCCTCCACGGGCTGACCTCTCCACTGCACTTTTACCTAAGCTATATCCTTTGATCTTAACTTTCGAACCTGGCAACCCAAAATAGCCACCGGCTCCACATCATAGGTCAAATCGTCATCCAACTAAACAGTGCTGAAATCCAATACATGAGACGGGTCCCCAACATACTTCCGGAGCATAGATACATGAAATACCGGGTGCATGTCTGATAAGCTGGGTGGCAAGGCAAGCTCATAAGACACCTCCCCAATCCTCCTAAGTACCTCAAAAGGCCCAATAAACTGCGAACTCAACTTCCCTTTCTTTCCAAACAGCATAACACCCTTCATGGGCGAAACCTTAAGCAAGACCTTCTCACCAACCATATAAGACACATCTCGAACCTTCCGGTCCGCATAACTCTTCTGACACGACTGTGCTATACGAAGTCTCTCCTGAATCAGCTTCACCTTTTCTAAGGCATCCTGAACCAACTCTGTCCCCAATAGCCTAGCCTCGCAGGGCTCAAACCAACCCACTAGAGATCTACACTGCCTCCCATACAACGCCTCATACGGAGCCATCTGAATGCTCGATTGATAACTATTGTTGTAGGCAAACTCTGCAAGCGGCAAAAACTCATCCCAAGAACCTCCAAAATCAATAACACAGGCACGCAACATGTCCTCCAATATCTGAATAGTACGCTCGGACTGCCCATCCATCTGAGGATGAAATGTTGTGCCCAACTCTACCTGCATACCCAACTCTCGCTGAAATGTCCTCCAGAACTGAGAAGTAAACTGGGTACCTCTATCTGAGATAATAGACATTGGAACACCATGCAATCGAATAATCTCCCGGATAAAGATCCCTGCCAGCCACTCCGAAGAATAGGTAGTACATACCGGAACAAAGTGCGCTGACTTGGTCAGCCGATCCACGATCACCCAAATCGAATCAAACTTCTTCAAAGTCCGAGGAAGACCACTCACAAAATCCATAGTGATTCTCTCTCACTTCCACTCGAGAATAATCATCCGCTGAAGTACGCCACCCGGTCTCTGGTGCTCCTATTTTACCTACTGACAGTTGAGACACCGAGCCACAAATCCTATAATGTCCTTCTTCATTCTTCTCCACCAATAGTGCTACCTCAAGTCCTGATACATCTTTGCGGCACCCAAATGAATAGAATACCGTGAGCTATGGGCCTCCTCTAATATCAACTCCCGAAGCCCATCCACATTGGGCACACAAATGTGGCCCTGCATCCGCAACACACCATCCTCACCAATGGTCACGTCTCTGGCATCATCATGCTGAACCTTGTCCTTAAGGACAAACAAATGTTGGTCATCATACTGGCGCTCTCTGATGCGATCATATAAGGAAAACCGAGAAACCACACAAGCCAACACCCGACTAGGCTCCGAAATATCTAGTCTTACCAACTGATTGGCCAAGGCCTGAACATCGACTGCAAAGGGCCTCTCCCCAACTGGAATGTATGCCAAGCTCCCCATACTAACTGCCTTTCGGCTCAAAGCATCGGCCACTACATTGGCCTTCCCCGGGTGATGCAGAATGGTAATATCACAGTCCTTAAGTAACTCTAGCCACCTCCGCTACCTCAAATTAAGATCCTTTTGCTTGAACAAATGCTGAAGACTATGATGATCGGTGAATACTTCACAAGATACGCCATACAAGTAGTGCCTCCAAATCTTCAAAGCATGAACTATAGCAGCCAACGTCAAATCATGTACAGGGTAGTTCTTCTCGTGGGGCTTCAACTGACGAGAAGCATAAGTAATAACTCTACCCTCCTACATCAATACACATCTGATACCAACTCTTGAAGCATCACAATACACGGTATAAGAACTTGAATCTGAGGGCAAAACCAATACTAGAGCCGTGGTCAAGGCTACCTTGAGCTCCCAAAAGCTCTTCTCGCACTCGTCCGACCATACAAATGGAGCACCCGTCTGAGTCAACTTGGTCAAGGGCGATGCAATAGAGGAAAATCCCTGAACAAACCGGCGATAATAACCTGCCAAATAGAGGAAACTACGAATCTCTGTGGCTGAGGTTGTCACGCCCCAAATTTGAGGGACATGACCAACGCTCGACTGGGTAGCCCCAATCAAGCAGACCTGGGTGCTTTTCCTACCCCTCCTGTTACCCCGCATTTTTCATTACTTATTAGACAAATGAAATAACCATTTATAATTAAAACACCTATTTATTACAAAACATACACACGGTACATGATTCTTAGCGTGGTTTACATTTTACATAGTCCAACATACAAGATACATATTACATAAGTTACTGACCCACATTTCCTATCTACGGAGCCTCTAAACACGAAAAAGGATGATGCAGTGCTTGCCGGTAATAAGGCTCTGGCTATACCTTATATGAATATCAAAACAAGATCCCAAAATAGAAGCGGCATGAGCCATGCAGGGCCTCGAAAGGAAAGGGGCTCACCAATTCAGCTGGCGGGAAGTGACTAGGAGCTACGGTTGGTGGACTGGAGTACCTGCTATGGATCCACCTACAATCATAATACGAATGTAGTGCCCCCGGCAAAAGGGACGTCAATACACTTTAATTGTATTGGTATGTATGAACAAACTTTGCTCCAAGTAAACTCAAACCATACACAAGTAGGAAACAGTAATAGAAACAATAATCAAATGCACAAGAAAGGAACAGTCAAGCCAAACAAGTTTATAATCTCTCCTGTTTCCCCTTCCACATTTCCACATCAATAATTTCACAATTTGCTCATATTTTTATTTCAATAGTGATTTCGATCACTTTCCACCCTTATTACCTCGACTAACCTTATTACCTCGGCCACCCTTATCACCACAGCCCACACCTTATAACTTCGTGTTGCGGCGCGCAACCCGATCCCACCGTACAGTTACAATTCACAAACAACACAACAACAATGAACAATTCACAAATATTAACAACAACACTTCTTAAGAAGCAACAACAACAATTTACAAGTATTGCCATAACCATCAATACTATTTCCATCATATTCAACAACTCACATATGTTTTATGTCACAATGATAATTGCCCACAATAAGCCATAGATGTTGTTATCACAGTTATTCTAGTTGCATCATTTATGGTTTCCTTTCGTCATTTATTCCTCAGCTCTTACCACGTATCACAGTCACAATCATACCAATCACAAGAATTTCACAAACAATCCATGTAGATATCATATTCCAAATATTCGTACACTAAACAAGGCGATTGTACAAAGGTCAGAGTTAGCCATACATACCTAGAGACAAATTCCCTTTTAACTTCTATTTTCAATTCATCAAATAACCTAGCAACGTCAATATAATGCACAAATTAATACACATGACTTGGAATTGGGGTTCACAAATGCTACTCAGACTTATTTAGGTTATCAACCCTTCTTTTGCAAACCTCTATCTCTACCCAGTTTCCCCTTGCTAGGTTTTAGGTTTTAAGAAGGCATGCATGTACAATTTCAACCATTAATTTCAAGAATCAATGCATGAGATTCCCCCTAGTTTAAACCTAAAAATCAAGGAAAAAGGTTAGGGATTTTACCTTCAATAATGGGGATGAGGGCAATTACTTTGAATTTTCCCGGCCCAGATAGTTTTGAAGAATCAAATTGATGAAGATTTCTTTCTCACTCAAGAACCCTCCCTTCCCTCTCTCTTATTTTTTTCAGAAGATCATTAAAAATGAGGGGTTGGTGTGTTTTATCAAAAAAGGGGTCAGGTTTAAAATTTTAGAAAAATAGAAGCCTGAGCAGGATCTGCAGTCGCACTTTGCGGTCGCAGAATCAAAATGCGGTCCGCAGAAGTGTCCCAAAACTCTGAGTGTTTCTGCTTGGGTGTGCGACGGGAATGTGGTCTGCATTCCTATTCTGCGGTCGCATAATGCATCGTAGAACTGACCTTCACAATTCCTTGAGGAATTTATGCGACGGTTATGCGGTCCGCATATTGATTATGCAATCGCATAATAGACCGCATTTTCAACATCAATTTCGACTCACTCTCTGATTAACTCTGCGGCAGAAATGTGGTCTGCATACCTGATCTCCGACCGCATAATGGCAATTTTCTGGAAAATTTTGATTCTTGATTTTTAAGTGCAAAATCAGTAAAAAGGGTTCGAACTTACACATTCTCAACACATATACGGAACTTGACACTACAAAGTACTAGGCTTTGAGCACAAATTTTCACGGGGCCTTACAGAGGTCGGTCTAGGACAACTCTGAACTATCTCTATCTTCTTCGGGTCAACTTGAATACCCTCGCTGGACACCACGTGCCCCAAGAAAGCCACCGAGTTGAGCGAAAACTCACACTTGGAGAACTTTGCATAAAGCTTCTCCTCCCTCAATCTCTACAATACAACTCGCAAATGCTGTGTGTGCTCCTCCTGGCTACGCGAGTACACCAGAATATCATCAATAAATACAATAACGAACGAATCCAGATACGGCCAAAATACACTGTTCATCAAATGCATGAACGTTGTTGGGGCATTGGTCAGCCCAAAAGACATAACAAGAAACTCATAATGCCCATATCTAGTCCTGAAAGCAGTCTTCATAATATCTGAATCCCTGATCTTCAACTAGTGATAGCTCGAACGGAGATCAATCTTGAAGAACACCCTCGCTCCCTAAAGCTGGTCAAATAAAATCATCAATACGAGGTAGAGGATACTTGTTCTTTACTGTTACTTTGTTCAATTGCCTGTAGTCAATGCACATTCTCATGGTGCCATCTTTCTTCTTCACAAATAGAACCGGTGCACCCCACAGTGACACACTAGGCCGAATGAACCCCTTATCTTGGAGTTCCTGAAGATGATCCTTCAACTCTTTCAACTCCGCTGGTGCCATACGATATGGCGGAATAGAAATGGGCTGAGTGCCCGACACTAGGTCAATACCAAAATCAATATCCCCATTTGATGGCATGCCCGGCAGGTCTGCAGGAAATACATCGGGAAACTCCCTAACAACTGGGACAGAATCAATGCTAGGAGTATTAGCTCCAACATCCCTCACAAATGCCAAATACGAAAGGCAAACGTTCCCAACCATACGCTGGGCCCTTAAGAATGAAATCACCCTACTAGGAACATAGCCAGTCACACCACGCCACTCGATCCTCGGTACAACCGGTATAGCCAAAGTGACTATCTTAGCATGACAATCCATAATAGCATGACATGGAGATAACCAGTCCATGCCTAAAATAACATCAAAATCTACTATGCTCAATAGCAATAGATCAACTCGGGTCTCCAGACCCTTAATAGTCACCAAACATGACCAATACACATAGTCCACAATAATAGTATCGCCCACTAGGGTAGATACATGAATAGGTAAAGCAAGAAACCCTCGAGACGTACCCAAATGATGAGCAAAATATGAGGACACATAAGCATAGGTGGATCTGGGATCAAATAAGACTGAGGCATCTCTGTGGCATACTGAAATAATACCTGTAATGACAACATCTGAAGCAATAGCATTTGTCCTGACCTAAAGAGCATAAAAACGAGCCTGACCACCGCCTAATCGACCTGCACCTCTCGGGCGACCCCTGGCTGCCTGACCCTCACCCCTAGCTGTCGGGGCGGGTGCTAAAGAAACTCGACCAGAAGACGAGGGCTGACCCCTCTCCTGAGATGAGCTAGCAGTACGGTGAGGACACTGCCTCCACATATGCTCAAACTCTCTGCACTCATAACAACTCCCCAGTGCTGGAGAATGGGACTGAAGGGAACCCCTCGCACCGGAGTGACTAGCTGACGCACTCGGCCTAGAAGAACCCTGAATAGATGGGGCTCGAGATGAACTCTGTACTGGAAAAGCACTGAGTGAAGACTGACTCTGCTAAGAACCATGATAACTATGACCTGAAGACGCCCCACGATAACCATGACCTAAAGATGCCCTACCCCTATTGGAACTGGCCCCTCGAAGGAGCGCCATTATAACTGCCAGAACCTTGAGGCCTCTTGGCCTCCCTCTCCTCTCGATCCTGACGGCGAACCGCCTCAATCTCTCGAGCTATATAAACTACCTCCTCGAATAAAGCACCAATACTCTCTCTATTAATAAGAACATGAAGATGGTAGTTAAGGCCATCAATAATCCACTCAAACTGCCTACGCAGCTCCTCTCTACAGGCAGTACATACTTCTCCAAGAAGAGAGTGGAGAACTTTTTCAAAGTCAAAGGTGCCACCCCAGCCGGCCTACGTCTCTCATACGCCTCCCACCAAGTGAAGGCAGCCCCAGTAAACTGAAAGGTGGTAAATGCCACACTACCAGACTCAAGGATCCCCGCTGTACGGGGCATACGCTGACACCTGTCAAGAAAACCTGGGCGTCCTCGCATTTAGCACCACTGAATGTTGGAGGCTGGAGTGTACTAAACCTCTCGAGGCGATGCTGCTCATCCTTAGGAATAGCTGGAACCCTGAACTCTTGCAATGGTGCAACTAGCTGAGCTGGAGGTGCCTCTGGAGTCTGTAATCCCTGCACTACCTGCTCAGGTGTGTGAGCAGCGGGGGTCTGATTGCCTCCCCCAGCCTGAGAAGTAGCTGCTGTTGTGGTGGCTGAAAATGCCTGAGCCAGGCTAGTGCAAATTGTCAAAATTTGAGCCAATGTCTCCTAAAGACCCGGAATCACAATGGGCACAGCTGGTGCCTGAACTGGTGCTGCTGGAGCTTGGTCCTGAGCTAGGGCAACTGGAGGATCAACCGGTGCTGCCCCTGCTGCTCTACCTCTGCCACGACCACGACCACATCCATGGCCTCTGGTGGCCTCAGTGGGTGGTACTGGTGGTCGTCCATCTCATCCGATAGCTTGTGTCCTCACCATCTGTGAGATATAGAATAAAGAGAAATTTAGTACTCGGTTCAACGAGTTCGCACGACAGAATTTCAAGAATGTGAAGTTTTCCTAAAGGATCTGCAGCCTCTCGAGGATAAGTACAGATGTCTCCATACCGATACGCAAGACTCTACTAAATCAGCTCATGACTCGCGAGACCTAGTAACCTAGGCTCTGATACCAACTTGTCACGACCCGATCCCAAAACCGATCTTGATGGCGCCTCTCATGAAGACAAGGCCAGCCAGAACAACACCAACACCTCTTTTAAAGTAATTAGTCAACAATAACATTCTAACACATGCTTAATATAGCAAATAATGCGGAAATAGCGATAATAAAGAGGGAAACCATCCCGACACAGCCCAAACCGGGGTGTCACAAGTCATGAGCTACTACAGAGTTTGTAATGAGTCTACGGAATATAAAATCTGATACAATAGTCAGAAGGAACTCAAAAGATATAAAATAGGGGAGACAAGGGGCTGCGGACGTCAACAGCTACCTCGTCACTCCAACTCGCTGCCTGGTCTGGAAAGAATTAACGCTTAGGTGCAGACTCCTCTATGTATGTATCTGCACACATGGTGCAGGGAGTAATGTGAGTACTCCGATCCAGTGAGTAATAATGATAAATAATTACCGAAGGCATGAAAACACATAACTGCACAAAGCAATTCTATATCAGGTAGTAAAACAATGAAACGGTAAAGAGTCAGATGAAATCTCCTTTTTAAAAACCGGTAAATCAGGTAAAACAACAAGTAATTTGTGAGTAGAAACCTGCCCCTCGGGCCCAATATCAATCGCTTAGAAAAGTATCAGCCCCTCGGGCTCAGTATCAGTCACTCAACACAATATCAGCCCCTCAGGCTCACTCTCATATCACATGGGTACCCGCGCTCACTGTGTGTGTGCAGACTCCGGGGGGGCCCCTTACGGCCCAAGCACTATATCAACATAAGGCTTGAAAGCCTTCTCACATCACACTCGAGGCCTGAAAGCCTCCTCACATCACACTCAAGGTCTGAAAACCTTCTCACATCACTCACGAGGCCTGAAAGCCTCCTCACATCACTTACAAGGCCTGAAAACCTCCTCACGCCACTCCAGCCACCTCGTGGCATATAAATGTATCTCAGGCCCTCGGCCTCACTCAGTCCAGAAAATATTATAAACCTCTCAGGCATCAACAGAATAGTAGTGCTTAGCCCAAACATCAGTAGAAATATCAATTAAATCTCAAAAGTTCAATTAAAGTGGCGGTGTTCGTAAAATAGTATAATCAACAGGACTGAGTTCAAGTAATATATCGAATAGTGAGGAAAGAGAGATAAAAATCCACGAATGACTCAAGTAGTCGGCATGAAGCCCAAAATATGGCAAGAAGCCCAAATCATGTTGATAACCAACATATCTCAGTTAAATACATGGTAAAATATCAAATGGGACGCAGCAAGTCACAATCCTCCAGTAGTAAATAACCCCACGCTCGTCATAAGGTGCGTGTTTCACCTCAACATAACACTACGTTGTGCAAATCCGGGGTTTCCTTATCTCGCCATGAGTCTATACATAGCAAAAACTCTCAAATTCGACCCCAAATGACCCATCAAATCCTACTTTGAATTATCAAATTTCAATCCCTAGCTTTTCCCCCTTTTGATAAATTTCCATAAATTTCTATGTTAATTCTACCATTAAATCATGTAAAGTCATATGACTCACCTCCAATCACACCCAGTCGAAATCTCCTTCAATTCACGTCCAAAAGCTCTCAAGGTTGTTCAAAAATGGTGGAAATAAAACCCTTCTGCCCAAGCTTCTTTTCTTCTATGCAAACGCGAGGCACCTCTCGCGTTCGCGATGAACAAAATCTGCTACTACCAAAAATACCCTTCGCGAACGCGGTTACACTCACGCGAAGCGAAGGTCTGAAACCCTAAGCCTACATGAACACATACTGCTCCACACGAATGCGAAGGGCAACAGCCCTGGGACCCAACTCCTTATACGCGAACGCGTATGACTTCACACAAATGCGTATGACTTCACGCGAACGTGATGACTCAACAACCGACCCTTTCGTGATCGCGAGGCCTCAGACGAAAATACGAAGGTCAAAATCTCGGTCTTGCAATTTCCTTCTACGCGTTCTCCACTCACGAACGCGAACGCGAAGACCAATTCTTCTGTAATAGCTGATCTGAAGTTTCTGCAATATTTTCCAAGTTTAAATCTTCCCGTTAGCCATCCGAAATCACCCCGAGGCCTCTTGACCTCAACCAAAAGCACCAACACATCCTAAAACATCATTCAAACTTGTTCCAATCATCAAAACACATCAAACAACACTAAAATCATCAATTCTCACCGGATTCAAGCCTAAGTTCTTCAAAAACTTCCGAAACAGCCTTTGACAAAAAACCCAACCAAATCACCTCCGAATGACCTGAAATTTTGCACACACTTCCCAAATCACATAACGAAGCTACATCAACTCTCGGAATCCCATTCCAACCCTCGGATTAAAATCTCACCTATCAACCGGAATTCGCCAAAATGCTAACTTCGCCAATTCAAGCCTAATTCGACACTAGACCTCCAAAACCAATTTTGATCACGCTCCTAAGTCACAAATTAACCCCCGAAGCTAACCGAATCACCAGAATTCATATCTATGCCCTTTAACTCATAAGTCAATATCTGGTTGACTTTTCTAAAACAAACCTTCCTTAAAGAGACTAAGTGTCTCATTTCCTTCAAAAACCAATCCAATTCGACTCATTCACCCAAGACTCTTACAATGAAACTTAAAAAAGCATAAAAATGAGGAAACAGGGTGGTAACTCACGTTACGACAGGCCGGGTCGTCACAGCGGTGAAGTGAAAAGTGGAAGTATTTATGTCTAACCCGGGCTCAGTTCCAAAATTTTCAGTAATGGCACCTAAGAAGAGATCTAGACTTAGCCTTGGAGCCAATGCCACCCCAAGTAAGGCTATGAATCATTTACCTGGTGTCGTGGGTGAGAGTGACTCCCCGGTCTTGAATCTATCTAACCCATCTATTCCGGATCAAAGTATTCCTATTCCAATTGCGGCGGAGGGTGCTACAATCCCTCCCGCCGATGTTCCTGATTCTGATGCAGTTCAAGCTTCCGGTACCAGGATTCCTGATGGGGACCCTAGGGGAGCCATCTGTATATTGACCCAGTTAGTGGACGCCCAGGCCCAGAGATATCATGATGTCCCTACGTCCTCCAGCGGACAGGGAGATGCTGCCAGCTCCAGAGTCAACCAGTTCCTGCGGTTAGCTCCTCCATAGTTTACTGGCACAGACCCAGAGGCTGATCCGCAGGATTTCCTAGATGAAATGCATAAGACCCTTCGAGTGATGAAGGATACATAGATGAAGGGGGTTGAGTTGGCTTCATACAGGTTGAGGGGAGTAGCACATTCGTGGTTTGAGACGTGGGAGGATTCTCGTAGGGAGGAAAGTCCTACGGCTAGATGGGATGAGTTTGTAGATGCATTTATGGACCACTTCTTGCCTGTCGAGACAATGGCAGCCGGTGCCACTAAGTTTGAGGTCCTCAAGAAGGGCAATATGAGTGTTTGGGAGTACCACATAGAGTTTGTAAGATTTTCCAAGTATGCTCCTCAGTTAGTGTCGACCATGGTTGCTCGAGTTGGGCGATTCGGTCAAGGCCTCAGTCCTTTGGTGGTGAATGAGGCTGCTACAGTAGCCTTACACTCATATATGAATTATGGGAAGATTGTGGGATTCTCTCAGGACACAGAGGCCAGAAAATTGATGATACGGGCGAAAGGGAGAGTAGCAGCAGGGCCCGATCAATGGGTCACTCATGGAGACCAGTTCAGGGGAGGGGGACATCAGGCCCATCCCAGTCATATGCTCAGTCCTCAGTGAGCGCACCGCCATCTGTGCATAGTTATCAGCAGAGCAGTCACTTAAGACCAGGTTCAGGCAGTAGGAGACCCCATCAGTCCGGTTATCCAGGAGGGAGGTCGCAGCAGCATGGGAGGGCTCTATGCCCCAAGTGTGGTAGATTCCATATAGAGACTTGCTGTTTGGATCTCCCGGTATGTTATAAATATGGGGTGAGAGGTCATATCCAGCTGGACTGTCGTGCGTCCAGTCAGGGCATGGGTGGGGGATTTGCTCAGTCATCTGGTTCTTCGGTCGCCACATCATTCGTGCGCCCTCCAGCAGGGCATGGTAAAGTTAGGGGTGGAACTCGTGGTAGAGGTGGAACCGACCGATTTTATGCTTTGAGTGGTCGCCAGAGTGCAGAGGCTTCTCCAGATGTTGTTACAGGTATATTGTCCATTCAGGCTATTGATTGTTATGCTCTTATTGATCCGGGTCCCTCTTTGTCTTATGTCACCCCATTTATTGCTTCAAGTTTTGGGATAGAACCCGAACAACTTAATGAGCCAGTTATTGAGTAGAAGGGGAATAGTGTGTTGCCAAAGGGTAGGTTTATTTCCTACCTTAACGCTTCAAAGATGATTAAGAAGGGATGTATCTATCATTTGGTCGGGGTGGCAGACACCACTTCAGAAGTGTCTATCCCCGAGTCCGTGCCAGTCGTGAATGAGTTTCTTGACGTGTTTCTGGACGAGCTTCCAGGGATTCCACCAGATATGGAGATTGAGTTCGGGATTGATGTATTGCTAGATACGCAGCCAATATCTATTCCACCATACAGAATGGCTCCAGCAGAGTTAAGGGAGTTAAAGGAGCAGCTGAAGGATTTGTTAGAAAAAGGATTCATTTGGCCGAGTGTGTCGCCATGGGGTGCTCTGGTTCTTTTGTCAGAAAGAAGGATGGGTCACTTCGGATGTGTATTGATTATCGGTAGCTCAACAAAGTCACCATCAAGAATAAATATCCCTTGCCTCGGATAGATGATTTGTTCGGCCAATTGCAAGGTGCAAGGTTCTTCTCCAAAATTGATATATGGTCCGGGTATCACCAATTGAAGATTAGAGAACAGGATATTCCTAAGACCGCTTTCAGAACTTGCTATGGTCACTTTGAGTTCTTAGTCATGTCCTTTGGGCTAAACAACACCCCGACATTTTTCATGCATCTTATGAATCGGGTCTTCAAGCCATTTATAGACTCCTTCGTGATTGTTTTTATTGATGACATCCTAGTCTATTCTTAGAGCCAGGAGGATCATGTCGATCACCTCAGGGCAGTTCTGCAGACTCTTCATCAGCACCAGTTGTACGCTAAATTTTTGAAATGTGAATTTTGGTTGGAATCTGTTACCTTCCCGGGTCATGTTATTTCTAGTGAAGGGATTTAGGTGGATCCCTAAAAGATTGCAGCAGTGAAAGATTGGCCTAGACCCATGACCCCGATGGAGATTCATAGCTTCTTGGGATTAGCAGCTTATTATTGGAGGTTTGTGGAGGGATTCTCTACCCTCGCCTCCCCATTGACTAAGTTGACGCAGAAAGCAGTTAAGTTCCAATGGTCCGATGCTTGTGAGAAAAGTTTTCAAGATTAAAGTCAAGGTTGACCTCGGCGCCAGTATTGGCCTTGCCAGAAGGCACGGAAGGATATGTGGTTTATTGTGATGCCTCTAAGGCTCCAAGGTTGGTTTGGGGTGTGTGTTGATGCAACATGGGAAGGTTGTAGCGTATGCTTCAAGGAAGCTCAAGAATCACGAGAAGAATTATCTGACGCATGATTTGGAGGTTGCGGCAGTTGTGTTTGCTTTAAAAATATGGCGGCATTACCTTTATAGAGTCCATTTGGATATGTTCTCGGACCACAAGAATCTCCAATACTTGTTCAAGCAAAAGGAGTTGAATAAGGCAGCGACGGTGGTTAGAATTGCTCAAGGATTACGATATGAATATTTTGTACCACCCAGGGGAGGCGAATATGGTGGTTGATGCTCTCAGTCAGAAGTCTATGGGTAGTTTGGCTCATTTGGGAGCGGATCAAATGCCATTATCTAGGGAGGTTTATCAATTGGCCAGTCTAGGGTTTTGCATTTCATCCTCAGAATAGGGGGATGCTATGGTGCATAATGGAGCAGAATCGTCACTTATAGTGGAAGTCAAGGAAAAGTAGTTTATTAACCCAGTATTGACTCAGATGAAGGAAGTAGTTTTGAATAACAAGACTTCGGCATTTTCACTCAACGACGAGGATGGTGTATTGCACTGTCAAGGTAGGTTATGTGTTTCAGATGTGGATAGGCTTCGGGAGAGGGTAATGGCGGAGGCTCATAATTCCAGGTATTCCGTGCACCCAGGATCTACTAAAATGTATCATGATCTCAAGGAAATATATTGGTAGAGCGGTATGAAGAGGGGTGTGGTGGACTTTGTATCTAAATGTCTGAATTGTCAGCAAGTAAAAGCCGAGCATTAGCGGCCCAGTGGGTTAACTCAACTTATAGAAATACTAATGTGGAAATGGCAGATGATCAACATAGATTTTGCGGTAGGGTTACCTCGCACTTAGCGCAAATTCGATACTGCAGAACAGTATGCCATATTTTATATCAAGGAAATAGTAAGGCTTCATGGCACTCCACTTTCTATTATCTCATATCAAGGGGCTCAGTTCACAGCTAATTTTTGGAAGAAATTTCAGCAAGGTTTGGGTACTCAGGTGAATCTCAGCACGACTTTCCACCCACAGACTGATGGTCAAGCGGAGCACACTATTCACGCTTGAAGATATATTGCAGGCTTGTGTCTTGGATTTCAAAGGTAATTGGGATGATCAATTGCCGCTTATAGAATTTGCTTACAATAACATCATTCATGCTAGCATTCAGATGGCCCCATTTGAGGCATTGTACGGAAGAAGGTGTAGGTCTCCGATTGGGTGGTTCAAAGTAGGTGAAGAAGAACTATTAGGGCCAGATCTCGTGCACCACACTATGGAAAAAGTTAAAGTCATTCAAAAAAGGATGAAAACTGTTGAAAGTCACCAGAAATCCTATGTGGACGTTCGTCGAAGAGAATTGGAGTTTCAATTTTATGATTGGGCGTTCCTGATGGTATCTATGGTGAAGGGAGTCATGAGATTCGGGAAGAAAGGGAGGTTGAGTCCTAGGTATGTCGGGTCGTATCGGATCGTTCAAAGGATAGCACAGGTGGCTTATAGGTTGGACTTGCCCCCTGAAATGTCATTAGTGCACCTGGTGTTCCATATCTCTACGTTAAAGAAAGTGGTTGGAGATCCATCCACCATCGTGCCAGTTGAGTCTATAGAGGTCAATGAAGAGCTATCATATGAAGAAATCCCGGTTTCTATTCTTGATAGGCAAGTCCGCAAATTGAGAAGTAAGGAAGTTGCTTCAGTTAAAGTATTATGGCGAAGTCAACGAGTTTAGGAAGCTACATGGGAAGCGGATGATGAAATGAAAGAAAAATATCCCCATCTATTTGAGCAAGTCTAGTAGTAATCGTGCGAACTCTTATCCCTAAACAAACTGATATTGTGCCCTAATTGGTGCAAAGACGTGTCTTTTCTTCCTAAATGCTTTACTATTGAAATTCCTCAAGTCGTGCAAGAATTGTATGTGTTGTGATTGTTTTGAGTCATGTGAACCTCTCCTAGGTGAATGAAAGTTTGACAAAACTCATGTGATAAGTAAACAACTAATGGCAGTGTAGATTGGTAATGAATAATTAAAATTCATATGGATACATGCAAATATTGAGGAAATGAATACATGCAAATATTGAGGAAATGAATTGTGTAAATGTTACATGCAAGTGATTGAATACATGCAAATATTAAGGAAATGAATTGTGTAAATGTTATATGGATAACAGGAATTGTGTAATGGTGTTTAGAAATATGTTTAGAGGGCTCTCTGACAGGTGGATGTGTCTATTTACAAAGGAAACTCTGACGAAAGTTTCTAAAAATATAGGAGTTAGTGAAAAATATTAAGAATTTGCATACCATGTTTTCAAAACCAACTGATATTCAAGATCCTCATGCGAGGACAAATGATTTAAAGTGGGGGAGGATGTAAGGCCCCGTGAAAAATGTGTCCTCAAAACCCAGTAGCTCGTAGGGTCAAGTCCCGAATATGTGTTAGGGATGTGTAACATTCTTCGTGGCGAGCTTGGGAGCTGCGGTTCGGACCCTTTGTACTTATTTAGCATTTAAAAATCAGAGTAAAAGTTTTTACAGAAAAGTGCTGAAATGCGGTATAGAATGCGATCGCACATCAAGTATACGGACTGCATTTCTCCCGCAGATTGAGTCAGGGGTTTGCTTAAAATTGAGGTCAAAATGCGATCCATTATGCGATTGCATAATTGATATGAGGACCGTATTTCTATCGCTAGGTGAGTGAAGGTTTCAGTCAAATTTGAGGTCAAAATGCAGCGCATTATGCCACCACAAATCGGTTATGAGGACCGTATTTCTGTCGCAAACCCGGACAGGGAAATTAGATTTTTGGAGCATTTTTGCGGTCCATTATGTGGACCGCATTTCCACTCTGCGATCGCAAAGTGTGACCGAAGACTTGACTCGGGCTCCAATTTTTCTAATTTTTTAACCCAACCCCTTTTTCAATAAAACACCCAAATCCCTCATTTTAACATCATTTCTAAACAAAATAAGAGTGAGGGAAGAGAGGGTTCTTGAGAGTGAAAGTTCATCTTCCTCAATTTGATTTTCAAAGTCACCTAGGCCCAGAAAATTTCAAGTACTTATCTTCATCTCCATTCTTGCAGGTAAAATCCCTAACCCTTTTTCATTGATTTTCAGATTTAAATAAAAAGGGGGATTCTCATGAATTTATTCTTGAAAATGGAAGTTGAAATACACATGCATGTTCTTTGATACCTAAAAGCTAGTAAGAGGAGTTGGGTAGAAGTAAAGGTTTGCAAAAGAGGGGTTGTCAACCTAAATAAATTTAGGTAGTGATTGTGAACTTCCTTTCTAAGACATATATGTTAACTTGCAAACTAGATCGACATTGCTAGACTGTTGGGTGAGTTAAAAGTAGAAGTTAAAAAGGGAATTCGGCTCCAGGTATGTATGGCTAACTTTGACCTTTGTACAATCACCTTGTTTGGTGTACGAATATTTGGTATGTGATATCTACGTGGATTGTTTGTGAAATTCTTGTGATTGGTATGATTTTATTGTTCTAGGTTAAGTCTCACGATATAATGGTCAAAGTAATTGGCAATAAACCAAATGTGTGATTGTGAAAGTGTTATGTGGTAAGAGCTGAGAAACAAATGATGAAAGAAAATTGTAAATGATGCAATTGGAACAACTGTGGTAATAACATATTTGGCTTGTTGTGGGTAGTTACTGTTGTGACTTAAATTTCATATGAGTTGTTGAATATAATGGAAATGGTATTGATGGCTATGGAAATTCTTGTGAATTGTTGTTGTTGTTCTTTGAGAATTGTTGTTGTTGTTCTTTGTGAATTGTTGTTGTTGTTTGTGAATTGTGATTGTTCAGTGGGATCGGGTTGTGCGCCGCAACACGAAGTAATAAGGTGTGGGTTGTGGTGATAAGGGTGGCCGAGGTAATAAGGGTGGAAAGTGATCGAAATCACTGTTGAAATAAAAATATGAGAAAAATAGGGAAATCATTGATGTGATAATGTTGAAGGGGAAAAGGAGAGATTATAAACTTGATTGGCTTTAATTGTTCCTTTCATGTGTATTTGATTGTTGATTCTATCACTGCTCGTTACTTGTGTATAGTTTGAGTTTACTTGGGGCCAAGTTTGTTCATACATACCAGTACAATTCAAATGTACTGACGTCCCTTTTGCCGGAGGCGCTACATTCGTGTTATGATTGTATGTGGTTCTACAGCAGGTACTCCAGTCCACCGGCAGTAGCACTCCTTCACTCTCCGTCAGCTGTATTGGTCAGCCCATTTCCTATTAGGGCCCTGCATGGCTCATGTCGCTTTTATTCCAGAGTCTTATTTTGGTGTTGTGTAAGGTATAGTCGGAACCTTGTTACTGGCAAGTATTGTATCACTCTTTTGTATCCTTAGAGGCTCTGTAGACAGGAAATGTGGGTTATGACCTTATGTAAATATGTATTTTGTATGTTGGGCGATGTAAGTTGTAAACCTTGCTAAGAACCATGTATGCTATGTATGTTTTGTAAAAAGGTGTTGAAATTATAAATAGCTATTTCCTTTGATTAATGAGTAATGAGAACATGGGGTAACACATGGAATAGGAAATGCATCCAGGTCTGCTTGGCTAGGGCTACCCAGTCGAGCGCCGGTCGCGCCCCTCTGTTTTGGGACGTGACATATGATAAGCGCGGATAGTTCACTCTATCATGTTTAGTAATCAGGTGTCGGTCTCGGCTTTTTTAGAAAATAGATAGTGACAAACTTGGTATCAAAGCCCTGTTTTAGGAATCCTAGGGGTCTATGAAGCCTTGTTAGTAGAGTATTATTTATGGGTATAAAGCGTGCCATATATATAAATAGGAGGCTACAAGCATTTAGGAAAAGTCTCATTTTTTTCATACTTTAGATCTTGCAATAGATCCTTCCTCTAAGATATTATGTAATGTATTTGTTTCTCCAAAACTCGTAGAAATGGCTCGTACTCGCAACTATGACACCGACTCTCAAGATGCTGCTCAAGAAACTATTGTTACTATTGTGGCTCAAGGTAGAACTAAGAACACTTCAACTCAAAAAAGGAAGGGTAAATCCACAAAGGGGGTTCAAGTACCACGGGTTGAACATGAAGAAGGAGTGGAGCATGATGATCCAGTACCTCAGGATCCAGTGCCGGCCCCAACTGTAGTTCTGGATTAGACAGTTATATCTCCAGAGGTGGGTCCGATGTTTAATGTTGTCGACAGTGCTATGGAGAAGTTTAAAGCCTTCATGGCCAACCAGAATGAGAGAAAAGATGAGATTCCACCTTAATCAAATAGACAGAACAATTCTGAGTCCTCAAGAGTGAATGAATTTTTGAAGTTGAGTCCTCTATTGTTCTATGGTTCTATATCTGATGAAGATCCAATGTTGTGGCTAGAGGGTGTCAAGAAAGCCCCCCGAGCGATGAAGGCATTTGATGATGAAGTTGTGGAGCTGGCTACTTACCACTTAGAGATGTGGCTGACGCTTGGTTTGAGATGTGGGAAAAGGAAAGAGATGAAGATGATGGTCCGCCTACTTGGGAAGAATTTGAAGAGGCCTTCATTGCGTACTTTATCCTGGAAGAGGATAGGGAAGCTAAGGCTACAAAGTTTGGACAACTCAAGCAATGGAATAAACGTGTGCAAGAGTACTACATGGAATTCATACGGTTAGCTAAGCATGCTCCTCACATGGTTAAGACAAAAAAAGCAAAGATTCGCAGGTTTGTTGGCGGTTTGGCTTACCATATTAAAGATATGACATCAGTTGCAGTGATAGGAATGCTAACTTTCTCCTCTGTTGTTGGATTCATCAAGCACTTAGAAAAAGACAGAGAAGAAAGCAGAGAAGAAAAGAGCATACAAGAAAGCCCGGACAGGTTTAATGGTACATCCATCGGAGGTGGAAGGGGTTCGTATGATAAGGAGTCATTAGCACCAGCTCAGTCTAATCATCAGTCAGGTGATGGTTCTTCTTTCGGTCGCACTCAAAGTTATGGAAACCAGTCTTGCCAGAATCAGAATTTTAGGACATCATCCTCACATAGCTAGAGTCATGCTGAGCAACATTCACACCAACAAGGTCTTTGTGGAACATGTAAGCGACAACATTCAGGTTAGTGCAAGCTCAAGTTTCATGGTTGCTATCATTATAGAGACATTGGTCATATAAAGGTCAACTGCCCAAAGTTGTGACGTAATTTTAGTGGTGGATCAACTCATCCTTCTAGGTCCTCAGTTGCTATAGTTTCAGTTCCATAAGCTCGTGGTTCTCATAATTAGGCCGGGGATGGAGCAGGAAGAGGTACAGATCGAGTTACTCAATGAGGAGGATAACCCCATTTGTTTGCTACACTTGATCATTAGTGTGCAGAGGCATCTGCAGAAGTTATTACAGGTATACTTCTAGTCTGCCCATAATAGATCCAGGTTCAATGTTTTTATATGTGACTACATACTTTGCAATTAACCTCAGGTTAGAATCGAAACAACCTAGTATCTTGGCTATTTGGCTCACATTATTAATTCAGAATCATAACCACCAGCTCTTCAATTTGTGCCAATTGTAAGAGAATTTCTAGAAATTTTACCAGATGACCTTCCCGGACTTCCTCCACAAAGAATCATAGACTTTGGCATTGATCTCATGCTAGGAACTCAGCCCATAGCTATACCTCTTTATAGGATGGCTCCAATAGAACTTAATGAGAGTTGAGAGAACAGTCGAAAGACCTTCTTGAATAGGGCTTCATCAGGCTGAGTGTTTCACCATGGGGTGCCCCCGTCCTGTTAAGAAAGATGGGTCTCTCAGAATGTGCATAGACTATCGGCAGTTGAATAAACTTACTATTAAGAACAAGCACCAATGCCAAGAATCGATGATTTATTTGATTAAATTTAGGGTGAAAAGTACTTTTCAAAAATAGACTTGAGGTTGGGGTACCATTAAAGGAGAATCAGAGAAGAGGATATATCTAAACAGCCTTTAGAACTCGCTACAGGAACTATGAATTTCTAATAATGTCCTTCAGGTTGACAAATGCTCCAGTTGCATTCATAGACCTCATGAACAGAGTTTTTAAGCCATTATTTGATACCTTTATTTTCGTGCTTATATATGATATTTTGGTATACTCTAAGAGCAAGGATGAGCATTCCGAACGCCTCAGGATAGCCTTGTAGACCTTGAAGGAGAATAAGCTTTATGCCAACTTTTCAAAATGTGAGTTCTGGATGCAGTCAGTGGCATTCTTAGGCCATGTGCTATCTAGTGAAGGCATAAAAGTAGACCCTCAGAAGATAGAAGCAGTCAAAAATTGGCCAAGGCCGACAACGCCAACTGAAATTAGGAGTTTCTTGGGGTTAGCTAGCTACTATAGAAGGTTTTGTAGAGGGATTTTTCTCACTTGCAACTCCATTAACTAAGTTGACCCAGAAAGAAGTTAAGTTCCAGTGGTCAGACGCTTGTGAGTAGAGTTTTCAAGAATTAAAGAAGAGGTTGACCAATGTATCTCTGTTAACTTTATTGACAAGTTTGGGTGGGTTCACAGTGTGTTGTGATGCCTCTAGAGTTATCTTGGTTGTGTTCGTATGCAAAATGGAAAAGTTATTGCTTATGCTTCCAGGCAGTTAAAGAATCATGAAAAGAACTACCCCACACATGACTTAGAGCTTGCAGTGGTGGTATTTCATTAAAGACATGGCGACACTACCTTTATGGCGAGCATTCTGAAGTGTTTATAGATTACAAAAGCCTCCAGTACACTTTCAAGCAAAAAGAATTACATTTGAGACAGAGATGGTGGCTCGAGCTATTGAAAGATTATGATATCAATATCCTTTATCACCCGGGCAAAGCTAATGTAGTAGCAGACGCACTTAGTAGGAAGTAAATGGGTGTCTTGGCCCATCTTGTAGTACAAAGGCCATCTTTGGGTCAAGAAATTCAAAAACTAGAAAATGATAGAATTAGATTGGACTAGACCGAGGAAGGAGGTATAACTGTTTATGCCTTATCGCAATCCTCCCTTGTTATGCATGTTAAGGATAAGCAAGACGAAGATCCATACTTGGTGAAGTTAAAAGAAGGAGTCAGAAACAAAGAAATCACCGATTTCACTCTAGGAAGTGACGGAGTTTTGAAGTTGAATGATCGGTTATATGTGCCTGATGTAGATGGTCTGAGAAAGGCCATAATGGAAGAAGCTCACAGCTCAAGGTACTCTATCCACCCAGGTGCTACCAAAATGTTTCTGGACTTGAAAGAGTTTTATTCGTGGAAAGGCATGAAGAAGCAAGTAGTAGATCATATGGCTAAATGCTTGAATTTCCAGCAAGTCAAAGCTGAGCATCAGAGGCCGGTGGCCTAGCTCAAGATATAGAGATACCACAGTGGAAATGAGAGAGGATTAATATGGATTTCGTAGTAGGGCGATGTAACGACCTGGCTGATTATTTTTTGAATTTATGCCCCAATCCCCAATTAACTATTTTTCCCAAGTTTATTTCTGCTATTTTGATTTGCCTGGATGTTCAGTTTTGAGTTTCGGAGAGGTTTGGGACACTTAGTCACTAAATGAGAGCTTAAATGTAGGAAAGTTTACCATAGTTGGAATAGTGTGGAGACGGCATCGGAATGGAAATCCGATAGCTCTGTTAGCTCCGTTAGGTGATTTCGGATTTAAAGGCATGGTCGGATTGTATTTTGGAGGTCCGTAGCTAATTTATGCTTGAAATTCCGAAAGTGGAATTTTTAAAGTTTCTGGTTCGATAGTGGGAATTTGATCTGAGGTTCGGAATTGAATTTTGGAAGTTGAATTAGTTCCGTCATGTCATTTGGGATGTGTGTGTAAAATTTTAGGTCATTCGGACATGGTTTGATTAGGTTTTTGATCAAAAACGTATTTTGAGGAAATTTGGATCTTAGGCTTAAATCCATGATTAATTCAAGTTTTTGATGTTGTTTTAGGTGGTATATGGATTGGTACAAGTTTATATGAGGTATTAGGTGTTGAGGTCCCGGAGGTCTCGGGTGTGTTTCGGATGCTCAACGCATCATTTTGAATTGTTAGAAAATTGCAGATTTTTGCTTCAGGTCTGTTGCAGACAATTGTTCATCGCGATTGAATATAAGGGGTCGTAATTACGTAGGCTTATCTGAGGGAAGAGGCTAAGTTTTTCTACGTGATTGCTTGAGTGAGGCTGCGATCGCGTGGGTCTCTGTGGTATAGCTTCGCGATCACGTGTGTTTGGTTGAGATCGCGTGAGGTTAAGTAGTATAGCTTTGCGATCGCATGTCACGTCTCGCGATCGCGTAAAGTAAGTTGAGGGAATCCCATTTTCATAATTTGTGATCACGAGGCTAATTCCGCAATCGCGATTAAGGATTTAACTGGGCAAAATGTTTAAGTTCAAAATCGAAGGTTTTGAGTTCATATCACAAAAATCAAAATGGAGATCGAGAGATGGCGATTTTGAGAGGGATTTGAAATGGAGATCTTTGGGCAGAAATTATTTAACCCTTTCTAGTTATATTCCATCAATCTTTAGTTAATTTCATCATTTAAATTCGGATTGGGGATGAAAATTTGGGGGAAAATTGGGTAAACTTCATAGACCGAATTATTGGGTTTTGATTGGGTTTTTGGCATTCGATTTGAGAGATTCTTATATGAATTGACTCGTGAGAGTACGTTTCTGAAAATATAAATTTCACCTGATTCCGCGACGTGGGTCCGAGAGGCATTTTGGTCAATTTACATAATTTTGCATATTAACTTAGAATTTAAATGTAGAATCAGCTTCTTGAACTGTTATTTACATCATGAAATGGAATTGAATAGATTTGGGCCATTTGGAGTCGGATACTCGTGGAAAGAGCGTGGTTTCTAGTTGATTTTGAGCCGGTTCGAGGTAAGTGGCTTGTCTAACCTTGTGGGGGAGGGGGGGACCTTTCCCCTTAGGAGATGATATTTGGTAATTGAATGCCTTGTACATGAGGTGAGGAGCACGTACTTGAACTAATTGCTGGAAATATGGTTTTACTTTAAGTATTTAAACTGAGTTCTTTTCTTAATTGTTTTATTCTACTTGCAAACATAGCCTGTGTTATTTTAGAAGAGCATGCTTAGTTGGATTAGTTGTCTATTTGCTTAAACTGCCTTAATTACATTACATGAAGCAAGTTAGGCTAGAATTTACTGTTTACTTATTAAGGACTTAGTATTTATTTTGATATCCTTGAGCTGCTACTGTGTGTTTTAAATTGGGACTACGCGACGGCATCCCGGGAGATCCTCTGTGCGTAATTATGATATGTATTGAAGTGCGGGATACTAAGAGATCCCCGGCACGTGTATTGAGGATACCAAGAGATCCTCGGGATACCAAGAGATCCCGACTATTTATCTTGATGTGAGGGGTTTTTTCTTGTAGTTAGCCTTTATCTTTGTTTCTGTTATTGCACTCTTATTATACTATGTAGATTTTTACTGTGTAGATCCTAAATATCAACTCTAAGTTTTACTGCTTATTGCCCGGTCATTTATATATATATATATATATATATATATATATATTATCTCAGTAGGGCCCTGACATTCCTCGTCACTACCCAACCGAGGTTAGGCTTGGCACTTACTGAGTACTATTGTGGTGTACTCATGCCCTTTCTGCGCATGTTTTTCATGTACAGATCTAGGTACCACTGCACATGCTTACCATCCTTGAGGTAGGGAGAGCTTTTAGAGACTTTAAGGTACATCTGCCGTGTCCGCAGACCGAAGAGTCTCCCTCTTTATTCTATCTTGTAGTGTTAGCCCTTCGATCAGACTATTGATGTAGACACCCGGAGTTAGAGCACTTTACTATATTTCTCTCAGTTTGTGTTCCCGTGAGTTTCCGGGTTTAAGGATAGTATTGTAGAAGTTTTTGATATTGTGTCGTATGTGCCGAGTGGCATTTTATATTTCGTTTCCATTTTGTTATATCTTGGTTTTTAGTTATATTTTTTGCAAGGTTTCGATTTTTTTCCGCACTTGTTAGGCTTACCTAGTCGTAGGGACTAGGCGCCGTCACGACAGTTCACAGAGGGTGAACTAGGGTCGTGACAAGTTGGTATCATAGCTCTAGGTTCATAGGAGCCATGGAACATAGGCCAGTTTATTAGAGTCCCATTGATCGGTACGGAGACATTTGTACTTATCTACGAGAGGCTATGTAACTGTTAAGAAAATTCCACTTCATTAATTTCCTTGTTGTGCGAGATTTTCATATCACAGCTAAACTTTTGTCTTTCTATTATCTCACAGATGGTGAGGACACGCGCTACCCGAGAGGATCAGGCACTCGCCCCCTCTCCCTATTGTAGCTGTCAGAGGCCGGGATAGAGGCCGAGGACGCGCTTGTGGTGCAGCCAGAGCACCCGCATGAGCTACCACTGAGGTACCAGCCGGAGTCCAGATGCCTGATACTTCTGACTTTGGCACAGTTTATAAGCATGTACACCACTTTCGCTCAGGGAAGGTTACTTCCCCTTGCTGCAGCCACATCCCAGGTCGAGGGAGGAGTACAGACTCCCGCTGCCTACACTCATGAGTAGTGAGTTCATGTTGAGCAGGTCCTATAGGTAATTCCTGCGCCGCCCGCAGTACCAGTTCAGCCTGAGGACAGGGCAGCGGCTTCAGAGGATGAGCAACAGAGTCTTGAGAGGTTCAAGAAATATGATCCTCCTGTATTAAGTGGGTTAGCATCAGAGGATGCGTTGGGATTTCTGGAGGAGCGCTATCGTATTCTCTGCACTATTGGCATATAAGGATCGAGCGGGGTTTCCTTCACTACTTTACAGCTTCGTGGAGCCGCCTATCAGTGGTGGTATGATTATGAGTTAGACAGTCCGTATGAGGCAGCTTCCCTAACTTGGGCTCAGTTTTCAGATATGTTCACGAGGTAGTATGTCCCCTAGAGTCTTAAGGACGCCTGGTGCGTAGAGTTTGAGTGGTTGCACCAGGGTACTGAGACTGTCTCAGAGTGTGCTGTCCATTACACTGACTTGGCTAAACATGCACCAGCTTTGGTTTCTATGGTTCGTGAGAAAGTTTGCCGGTTCATTTAGGGGATTATTCTCAGCATCAGATCTAGCATGGCTCATGAGTTAGAGATGGATATATCTTATCAGCAGGCGGTAAGCATTGCTAGAAGGATTGAGGGTATGCATGCTAGGGACAGAGATGAGAGGGAGGACAAGAGGTCTCGAGAGTCAGGCCATTTTTTTGGTTCCCTTGCCCTGGCTGTAGGTTGTCATAGTAGGGGTCATATGGGCCGCACCATTTATTCAGCTCTTCCAGTAGCTAGTGGTATTCCAGCTCCACCTAGGCCTCAGGAGCCTTATTATGAACCTCCAGTCTCTACTGTGCCTCCTGTACGGGATGCTTCTAGTGGTTAGTCCAGTAGACCTGGCCCGAGCCAGTCACAACTGCCATGTCCTCCCAGAGCTTGATTTGAGTGTGGTGACACATTCCATGCAGTGAGGGATTACCCCAGGCTTGGGATGGCTGCACCCTCACATACCCCTTAGCCGCAGCTCACCCCGCGGAGCTCTCAGGCTATGGTCCCAGCGGCAGCTGCAACTCCACCGGCCCAGCTAGTTAGAGGTGGAGGTCGAGAAGGTATAGGTTTCCCTCGTGGGGGAGGCTAGGCCAAATATTATGCTCTTCCAGGCCGTACTAAGGTCACCGCCTCCGATTCTGTCATTACAGGTATTATCTTGGTCTGTCACCGAGATGTATCTATTCTATTCGATCCAGGCTCCACTTACTCTTATGTGTCTTCTTATTTTGCTCCAGATTTGGGGGTACTTCGAGATTCTTTGTGTTCCCCAGTTTATGTTTCTACTCCTGTAAGAGATTCTCTTGTTGTGTACCGCATTTACCCATTATGTTTGGTTATTCTTGGTAGTTTTGAGACCAAAGCTGACTTATTATTGCTCATTATGGTTGATTTTGATATTATTTTGGGCATGGACTGGTTGTCACCCCCATTATGCTATTCTTGATTGTTATGCCAAAATCGGAACATTGGCCATGCCAGGTGTACCGCATATTGAGTGGAGGGTTGTATTGGGTCACACTCCCAGTAGAGTTATTTCTTTCCTTAAGGCTCAACGTATGGTTGAGAAAGGTTTTGATGCGTACTTAGCTTATGTGAGAGATGCCAGTATGGATACTCCTTCTGTTGATTTAGTCCCAGTAGTACGGGATTTCCCTGATGTGTTTCCAGCTGATCTTCTGAGCATGCCACCTGATACGGACATTGATTTTGGCATCGATCTGTTGCCGGGCACTCAGCCCATTTCTATCCCTCCGTACCGTATGGCTCCTCTTGAGTTGAAGGAGCAATTGCAGGAATTACCTGATAAGGGTTTTATTTGGCCTAGTTTATCGCCTTGGGGTGCTCCTATGTTATTTGTGAAGAAGAAGGATGGTTCTATGCGCATGTGTATTAATTACCGCCAGTTGAATAAGGTGACAATGAAGAATCATTATCCTTTACGCCGTATTAATGACCTGTTCGACCAGTTGCAGGGTGCTTGTGTGTTTTCTAAGATTGACTTGTGTTCAAGCTATCATCAGTTGAAGATTCGGGATCCAGATATCTCGAAGAGTGCTTTCAGGACTCGGTATGGCCATTACGAGTTCCCTGTTATGTCTTTTAGGCTGACTTATGCCCCAGCAGCCTTCATGCATATGATGCACAGTGTTTTTCGGTCATATCTTGATTCGTTTGTGATCATTTTTATTGATAACATTCTGGTATATTCTCGAAGTTGGGGAGAGCATGACAGCACTTGAGGATAGTGCTCCAGACCTTGAGAGAGAAGAAGTTGTATGCTAAGTTCTCAAAATATGAGTTTTTGTTAGATTCCGTTGCATTCTTGGGTAATGTGGTCTCAAGAAAGAGTATTCAGGTGGATCTGAAGAAAGTGGAGGCCGTGCAGAGTTGGCCTAGACCATCCTCAGCTATAGAGATTCGTAGTTTTCTTGACTTGGCAGGTTATTACTATCGATTTGTTTAGGGGTTTTCATCTATTGCAGCACCTATGACCAAACTAACCCGAAAGGGTGCTCCGTTCCAGTGGACGGATGAGTGTGAGGCGAGCTTTGAGAAGCTCAAGACTGCCTGACTACAACCCCAATTTTGATATTGCCTACCGGTTCGGGGTCTTATACTGTCTATTGTGATGCCTCAAGAGTTGACCTTAGAGCGGTATTGATGCAGGACGGTAGGGTGATTGCCTATGCGTCCAGACAGTTGAAGATACATGAGAAGAATTATCCTGTCCATGATCTTGAGTTGGCTGACATTGTTCACGCCTTGAAGATCTAGCGTCATTACTTATACGGTATGCCTTGTGAGATATATATTGATCACCGGAGTTTGCAGCATCTATTCAAGCAGAAGGACCTTAATTTGCATCAGAGGAGATAGCTAGAGATGCTGAAGTATTATGACATCACTATCTTGTATCACCCAGGAAAGGTCAATGTGGTGGCCGATGCTTTGAGCCGCCGGGCAGAGAGTTTTAAGATTTTGGCTTATTTACCAGAAGCAGAGAGGCCTATGGCGATGGATGTTCATGCCCTAGCCAGCCAGTTTGTGAGATTGGATCTTTCGGAGCCTAGCCGGATTCTAGCTTGTGTTGTCTCTTGGTCTTCCTTGTTTGATCGTATCAGGGAGCGGCAGTATGATGACCCTCATTTGTTTGTCCTCAAGGACAAGGTTCAACATGGTGATTCTAGAGATGTGACCATTGGCGAGGATGGAGTATTGAGGATGCAGGGTCGGGTCTGTGTACCCAATGTCGATGTGCTTCGGGATTTGATTCTAGAGGAGGCCTATAGTTCGAGGTATTCCATTCATCCGGGTGCCGTGAAGATGTATCAGGATTTGAGGCAGCACTACTGGTGGAGGCGGATGGAGAAGGATATAGTTGGGTTTGTAGCTCGGTGCCTTAATTGTCAGTAGGTAAAGTATGAGCACCAGAGACTCGGTGGATTGCTTCAGCAGATAGAGATTCCGAAGTGGAAGTAGGAGCGGATCACCATGGACTTTGTATCTGGAGTCCCAAAGACACTGAAGAAGTTCGATGCCATTTGGGTTATTGTGGATCGGCTGACCAAGTCCATGCATTTCATCCCTATGTGTACTACCTATTCTTAAGAGCGGTTGGCAGAGATTTATATCCGGGAGATTGTCCGTCTGCATAGTATTCCAGTTTCCATTATTTTAGATAGAGTTACTCAGTTCACATCGCGGTTCTGGAGAGCCGTACAACAGGAGTTGGGTACTCGGGTGGAGTTGAGCATAACATTTCACCCCCAAACGGACGGGCGGTCCGAGCGCACTATTCAGATTCTTGAGGATATGCTCCGTGCGTGTGTGATTGAATTTGGAGGTTCTTGGGATCAATTCTTGCCATTGGCGGAGTTTTCCTACAATAACTGCTATTAGTCCAGCTTTCAAATGGCACCATATGAGGCCTTATATGGAAGGCTATGTAGATCTCCGATAGGTTGGTTCAAGCCGGGTGAGGCCAGATTATTGGGCACAAATTTGGTTCAGGATGATTTGGAGAGAGTCAAGGTGATTCAAGATAGACTCCATACAGCCCAGTCCAAACAGAAGAGTTACGTGGACCGGAAGTTTCGTGATGTTTCATATATGGTTAGAGAGAGTTTTCTGCTTCAGGTTTCGCCTATGAAAGGCGTTATGAGATTTGGGAAGAAGGGGAAGTTGAGTCCGAGATTTATAGGCCCTTTTGAGATATTGAGGCGCGTTGGGGAGGTTGCTTATGAGCTTGCCTTACCTCCTAGCTTAGCAGGAGTTCACCCGGTATTTTATGTTTCTATGCTCCAGAGTATCACGGTGATCCGTTGCACGTGTTAGATTTCAGCTCAGTCCAGTTGGATGAGGAGCCAGTGGCAATATTGGACAGGTAGGTTAGGAAGCTAAGGTAAAAGAACATTGCGTCCGTGAAGGTTCAGTGGCGGGGCCAGCCGGTCAAGAAGGCAACCTGGGAGATCGAGCAGGATATGCACAGCCAGTACCCTCATCTTTTCACTGCTTCAAGTATGTCTTTGTGCGCATTCGGGGACAAACGAATGTTTAAGTGTAGGAGGATTTAACGACCCGGCCGGTTTTTTGGAATTTATGCCCCGATCCCCTATTAACTATTTTCTCCAAGTTTATTTCTGCTATTTTGATTTGCCGGGATGTTCATTTTTGAGTTTCGGACAGTTTTGGGACACTTAGTCCCTAAATGAGAGCTTAAGTGTTGGAAAGTTAACCATAGTAGGAATAGTATGGAGACGGCCTCGGAATGGAAATCTGATGGTTCTGTTAGCTCCGTTAGGTTATTTTAGGTTTAGGGACGTGGTCAGATTGTGTTTTGTAGTTCTGTAGCTAATTTAGGCTTGAAATGCCGAAAGTGAAATTTTTAATGTTTCCGGTTCGATAGTGGGATTTTGTTCCGAAGGTCGGAATGGAATTGTGGAAGTTGTAGTAGTTCCATAATGTCATTTGGGATGTGTGTGTAAAATTTCAGGTCATTCGGACATGGTTTGGTTAATTTTTTTATCTAAAGCATATTTTGAGGAAATTTGGAGTTCTTAGGCTTAAATCCTTGATTAATTCGAGTTTCCGATGTCGTTTTAGGTGGTTTAAGGATTGGTACAAGTTTGAATGAGGTTTTAGGTGTTGTTGGTGCTATTGTTTGAGGTCCCGGAGGTCTCGGGTGTGTTTCGAATGCTTAACGGGTCATTTTGAATTGTTAAAAAATTGAAAATTTTTGCTTCAGGTCTGTTGCAGACAATTGTTCATCTTGATTGCATATAAGGGGTCGCGATCGCGTAGGCTTATTTGAGGAAAGGGGTTGAGTTGTTCTACGCGATCGTGTGAGTGAGGTTGTGATCGCGTGGTTCTGTGGTATAGCTTCGCGATTGCGTGAGGTTAAGTAGTATAGCTTCGCGATCGCGTGGAGAGTGTCGCCATCGCGCAAGGTAAGTTGAGGGAAGTCCATTTTTATGTTTCGCGATCGTGAGGCTAATTCCGCCATCGCGATTAAGGATTTAACTGGGCAAAATGTTTAAGTTCAAAATCTAGGGTTTTGAGTTCATATCACAAAAATCGAATTGGAGCTTGGGAGAGGGCGATTTTGAGAGGGATTTGAAGAGGAGATCTTTGGGTAACGATTCTTTAACCCTTTCTGGTTATATTTCATCAATCTTTAGTTAATTTCATCATTTAAATTCGGATTGGGATGAAAACTTGGGGGTGGGAAATTGGGTAAACTTCATAGACCGAATTATTGGGTTTTGATTGGATTTTTGGCATCCGATATGAGAGATTCTTATATGAATAGACTCGTGAGAGTATGAGATTTCTGAAAATATAAATTTCACCTGATTCCGAGGCGTGGGTCCGAGGGGTGTTTTAGTCATTTTACATAATTTTGCATATTAGCTTAGAATTTAATTGTAGAATTATCTTCTTGAAGTATTATTTACATTATAAAATGGAATTGAATAGATTTGGTCCATTTGGAGTCGGATACTCGTGGCAAGAGCGTGGTGTCTAGTTGATTTTGAGACGGTTCGAGGTAAGTGGCTTGTCTAACCTTGTGTGGGGGACCTTTCCCCTTAGGATATGATATTTGGTAATTGAATGCCTTGTACGTGAGGTGACGAGCGCGTACTTGAGCTAATTGTTAGAAATCCAATTTTACTTTAAGTATTTAAACTGAGTTCTTTTCTTACTTGCTTTATTCTACTTGCAAACATTGCATGTGTTAGTTTAGAAGAGCATGCTTAGTTAGATTAGTTGTCTATTAGCTTAAACTGCCTTAATTACATTTCGTGAAGCATGTTAGGCTAGAATTTACTGTTTACTTATTACGGACTTAGTATTTATTTTGATATCCTTGAGCTGCTACTATGTGTTTTAAATTGGGACTACGCGACGGCATCCCGAGAGATCCCCTGTGCATAATTATGATATTGATTGAGGTGCGGGATACCAAGTGATCCCTAGAACGTGTATTGAAGATACCAAGAGATCCTCGGGATACCAAGAGATTCCTGACATATATATTGAGGATACCAAGAGATCCCTACTGGGTATATTAAGGATACCAAGAGATCCCGACTATTTATCTTGCTTTGAGGGGTTTTTCCTTGTAGTTTGCCTTTATCTTTGTTTTTGTTATTGCACTCTTATTATACTGTGTAGATCCTTATTATCAACTCTCAGTTTTACTGCTTATTTCCCTGTCATTTCATTATATATATATATATATATAAAAAAAATATTTCAGTAGGGCCATGACATTCATCGCAAACCGAGGTTAGACTTGGCACTTGCTGAGTATCGCTGTGGTGTACTCATGCCCTTTTTGCGCATGTTTTTCATGTGCAGATCCAGGTACCGCTGCACAGGCTTACTATCCTTGAGATAGGGAGAGCTTTTGGAGACTTCGAGGTACATCTGCCGCATTCGCAGACCGAAGAGTCTCCCTCTTTATTATATCTTGTAGTGTTAGCCCTTCTATCAGACTATTGATGTAGACATTCCTGAGTTAGAGCACTTTATTATATTTCTCTCAGCTTGTGTTCCCGTGAGTTTCTGGGTTTTGGGATAGTATTGTAGAAGTTTGAGATATTGTGTCATATGTGCCGTGTGGCATTTTATATTTCATTTCCATTTTGTTATATATTGGTTTTTAGTTATATTTTCCGCAATGTTTCGATTGTTTTCCGCACTTGTTAGGCTTACCTAGTTGTAGGGACTAGGT
This sequence comes from Nicotiana glauca, assembly GCA_026770625.1. Classification (NCBI taxonomy): domain Eukaryota; kingdom Viridiplantae; phylum Streptophyta; class Magnoliopsida; order Solanales; family Solanaceae; genus Nicotiana; species Nicotiana glauca. The sequence continues at coordinate 57,274 of MU756906.1, forward strand.
GCCATCATGACAGTTCACGGAGGGCGAACTGGGGTCGTGACAGTCTATCTCGCACATACCGTAAGCATGATTCAATTTGGGTTATTGTAGACCGACTCACAAAGTTTTCTCATTTCTTACTCGTAAAGACGACAGATTCCACAAAGCAGTATGCATAGTTGTACTTCAAAGAAATAGTCCGATTGTGCGGCACTCCAGTTTCAATCATATCTGATAGAGATCCTCAATTCACGGCACATTTTTTGCGGGTATTTTAGAAAAGATTAGGTACCAAGGTCAATTTGAGCATTGCTTTCCATCCAAAGACTGATGGTCAGGCAGAAATGACCATTCAGACACTCGAAGATATGTTGCGAGCATGTATTATAGATTTTGGAGGTAATTAGGATGATCACTTGACACTTATAGAATTTGCTTATAATAACAGCTAGTCTAGCATTGCTATGGCTTCTTATGAAGTGTTGTATGGGAAAAGATGTAGGTCTTTAGTGGGTTGGTTTTGAACCAGTAGAGGTGTCGTTGATTGGTCCAGAGTTTGTTTGTGGGGCCTTAGAGAAATTTCAGCTAATTAGAGACCTCGGGATACCAAGAGATCCTAACAAGAGGCATCGTGGCTTAGAGTTTATGGTTGGTAACAAGGTATTTATGAAAGTCTCGCCAATAAAAGGAGTTATGAGGTTTGGTAAGAAAGGAAAACTTAGTCCTAGATTTATCGGACCTTATAAAATTATAGAAAAGAAAGGAAACAAGGCTTATGAGTTAGCGCTGCCCATTGAGTTGTCCTCTATTCATCCTATCTTTCATGTGTCTATGCTTAGAAAGTACATTCATGATGAGTCGCATATAATACCTGCCGATACCATAGAAATTAAAGAAGGCTTGACTTATGAAGAGGTACATATAGAAATTCTCGATAGGGAAGTAAGAAAGTTGAGAATAAAAGATATAGCATTGGTAAAAGTTTGTAGAGTAATCATGATTCAAAAGAGGCTACGTGGGAGTTCGAGGAAGATATGAAAAAGAAGTATCCTTATTTATTTGAGGAACAAGGTATGTGAACCTAGGTTTGGCTTGACATTTATATTTCATTTATTAAATACAAGTTTGCAAGTCTTTATGTCCTTCCTAGAGTATACTTAGTTGTTGTAGTAATTTAGTTTATGCCAGAGCATATTTAATTCATTAAAGTTATTTACTTTTGCTAAAGTGTTGTGCTTTAGATTCTTGTTAGTTATTGTGGTACCTCATTGAAGGAGTGTGAGTAATTAATTTATGAGTTACGTAAGGTGCCTATTATGGTAAATTTGGCTATTGTTGGTGTAGTTGTGGTATTTGTGACATGGATATTTTTTTGGATAGTCCACTTTACAAGGGAAAAGCTGCCAAAATTTTTGAAAATTTAGGGAGTTATCAAAAATTTTGAGTCCCTTGGGAAAGTGAGTAGTGCTAAGAAATTTAAGAAGTTCAAGGACTGAAGGAATAATTGTTAGCTTAAGAATAAGGCCCTAGAAATATTCGAGGACAAATGTTTTTAAGGAGGGAAGATTTTAACACTCCTCAAATTTATAAAAGTTTCAAGATACGCTAAATATAGAAATTAATTTTTATAATCTTACATTATACTTGTCGTTCCCCCCTTTTTCCTTCGTTGAATCGAGTTTATCACATTTGGTTGGGATAACTCTTTCCTTTTGGGAAAGGGGTTTTGCAATTTTTCAAGAGTTGCCACCTAACAATTTTAAGGAGCGTTGGGGCACCTATGGGGTTCAACTACAAATTACATTTGATAATCAGACATAGGGTAAGGACTTGAAATTATCCCAAGGGGAAGGTGTTTGGCATCCACTAGTGGATCCTGGCTAGATAGTTCTTTGTGAATTTGTGCAATTAACAAGTAAACAAACAAGGCTCAAATAAGAGGGGATTTAAGTTCACATACACAAGTGTTTGAAAATGATTAAATAAAGCAAAGTTTTGAAAAAGTGTTATCACTAAGCATGATGATGAATGTAAAGGGGTCCTGGGTTTATTTGTAATATGGATCACATCAATGAAATACCCGGTAATAACTCCTTAAAAGAGGGGCTACATGTGGTATTAATGCACCGGTCATCATTTCCATATCTACCCTTCTCACCCCGTAAAGGTATTTAAAGCACGGATTGGTCTCGACCTCTATTGTGTGCTATTACCCGTCTCATTCCTATCAAACCCGGAGGAATTTTAGGACTGCTATTCCTATAATGGGGATGATTTAGGCTGACTCTTAGGTTTAAAGTCAAAAAGGCTAAGGCGACATACAAAAACTCGTAGGAATTCATTTAAAGGGAAACATGTAAGCAATTAAAAGGCTCAGACAATCCTCCACAAATAATACACATAAATAGCACAACTCAAACACTGTTAAAGTCTGAATTTTAAAAATCCTAAGGTAGGGGATTTGAGTCAGGACCAGATTCATTATATAGCTTAGATAAGAAGTCCGAATCAGGCCTGCCTGCTTGGTTGTAGCAATTGGTCATTAGATAAAGGCGGATTCAATTTTATTACTATTATTACCTAAGGCTTGCCTAGGCGTAATAATGATGTCCTAGGAGCATGATATTTATTACCGATTAGGAATGTAGGAAAACAGTAAAGAGTTCTAAATGAGCGATTTGGATCCTATAGGTAGGCTTTCTAAACCGTATTGATAAAAGGAGTAGGTTGTTTAAACTGATTCAGAACAGTAAGAGTCAAATTGATTTTTAACTAAATTGGTTTTAGGTCCTATAGGCATGGTATCTAATTGAACATGAAGTAGAGTAGGCAGGATTTATTAAACAGATCATATAGGCAGGATATCTAAGTATGGAAGTAAAACATGCAGAATTTAGTAAACAGATCCTATAGGCAGGTTATCTAAGTGTGGAAGTAAAACATGCAGAATTTATTAAACATATCCTATAGGTAGGATATCTACCCTTAAAACATGCATAATTACCCTATCCTTTTTCACTAGCCAACCCCAATGTTTGTTACAAATTATTACAGACCAAATACTTAAATTACAAAAGAAATGCAGAAATAAGAAATTACAACCAAAAGAAGCCTGATCTTGACTTCCTATTTGAGTTATATAATGAATCACTTCAGATGCCTAGGATATTCAAAACCTTTCTCATACATGGGTGTATCAAAGTTCCCTAAGGGTCTCAAGGGACCTCGGGCAGTGCTTACACCCAGGTTTGCATAACCAGATAGGAATGAGTGCAGTGTGGAAGGGCCAGCCCTTATGTGTCCAAGTTTAGAGGGAGCTCAAAGGTCCCAAGGCAAGGCTGACATAAGAGGGGCAGAACCTAGGTTCTAAGAATATAGTGGAAGTGCAAGATAGAGATTGTTAAAACTGAGTTCGAAATAGTAAGTATTAAAGGGTGATTTGAAAACAATAGTAGTAGACCTTAAAATACACAGAATCAGTAGTTTCACAAAGGGTCAAGGGGTTTTGGGAATACATTGTATGAAGCATATGAAACCAGAAAGGGGCATGTTTGGTCATGCACAACAATAGATGATGCTGGCCTGCCTACAAGCCAACCAAAGGAACATAAATACATAGAGGGGATATGGGGTTTGGGATTTATAAGTCCGCAAATCATATAATAAACGACTGACAGAATACATACATAAGGAAACATTAATCTAAAAGGGGAAGGGAATATATTTCAGCATGCTAGTATTGTAAATAGACTGCAAAAACATGAGCAGAAGTGAGCTTGAATGAGAAACTAAAGCAACTTAAAGAAACATATTGTTGTTGAGACTTAAAGAATAAACTAGGAGATACCAGTAGAGAAGCAAAGTGTAGAAAGGTAAAGCAAACAAGAGTTCACAGTCTAGCCTTGGCTTTCAGCCGGCTATACAAAGCAACATCACAAGTAGTAGTAAAGAAAGATAGAGTTTTAAGTGTAAGTGTGTGTTTTTGAACTCAAGTTGTTCGTCTTAAAGAAAAGAGGGGGTGGGTATTTATAGTTTTGAAAACGAGTGATAAGTAAGGTAATAAGTAAAGTCTTAACCTAAACATAGAAACAATCACAAGTCAGAATCAACTAACACAAGTGATTCCTTTTAATAAAGGAATCACTGTTTAACGAGTAGTAGCATGTTTCAATTAAGGAAAAGAAAAATTAGTTTGGGACAGATTGATTATTGCCATATGAGGGGCTGTAAAAGCACGAAGTAACCAATCAAGTCTAAGTGCAGAATATGCTTATTTTGGGAAAGGATTCAACAAGGTAAAATATCATAGTAAAGGAAAAGGAATCAATTAATTTAAACAAGCGAGTGAAATTAGGGTTTATAAAAGAAAAGCTTTTGAAATCAGTCACAAGATCAATCAAGGAAGCAATATGATTCTGCACTTCAGTATATAAATAGAGTGAACAGAAGCATCAGACATGTGAGGCCAAACACATTGGCAAAAGCGATAACACAAACATATAGTAGTGGCAGAAATAAGCTAGGATTCAGTAGTAAGGAAAATATTCTAGGCAAAGTAGTCAAGCAGTCACATAGAATCAACAGTAAAGAAGAACATAGTATCAGGTAAGAGAAATCAGAAACAAGTAAAGGTCTCACAGTAGTAATAAGTGAGAAAACTTCTAAGAAATTTTGGGCTTCAACAGTAGTTGAGTTTAAGAGGTGATAAGAACTCAAAATCAAGAAAGTCAGACAAGGAAAAGATAGTCGGAAACAAAGAACAAGTACACATTTAAATAAATAGTTTCAGAACTCGGATAAGATTAAAAGGAACTAGGGTTTTTAACATACTGAATCAAATAGAAGGAAAGCATAAACAAGTTGTTTGAACACAGCAAAATCACAAACAACATTTAAAATCCGAGAAGAGATCTTAAAAAAAAACTTTAAACGAAAACCCTAATCGTTGAAAAGTGAATAGTCATTTTGAAAGAAAAGTCAAAGAACCTTTGAGAAACACTTGAAAAGTTTATAGTAAGCAAAAATCTAAGATAGATATGAAAGAAATCGAAAGGTCTTAGAGATTAGGGTTTCGAAGAACCTAGAAAAGTGAGAAAGACTTCGAAAGTTAACGATCTAACCAGAAGAAGTCAAGGATCAGCCTTGAAAGGCCAAGAATGGCCAGAGAAAGGTCATGGATGGCCGGAAAAAGGCCAAGAACAATAGCTGAGCAAGGACTGGACCAGATTCCTTTGAGGACTGGTCATGAAACCATAGAAACAAACACCTAGGAGCCATAGGAGGCTGATTCACATCTCAAATGACCACGAGGGGCCATGGATTGGGTAGGTATTAGGGTGGATTAGGGGGCGGCGGCTAGGGTTCAGCTGATGTTTCAGAGAGATTAAGAGAAAGGGGGATTCAAGGGCAGCGTTTGGTGAAGAATGAGGTAGGTTTAGGGGTCGTTTAAGGTTAAAAATGGAAAGGGCGAATAGTGGCCATTGATCTAACTGATCAACGGCCATGATTGAAATGGTTAGGTAAGGGATCTGGGTTAGGTCGTTTAATTGGGTTAGGGGTCAGGTTTGAATGGGAATTGGGCCGAGAAAATTGGGTTTAATTTGGGGTCATATTTAGGCTAAAATTGAAATGTAATTGGGCTATTATTTAAATAGCCAATTTTTCCTTTTAAAATTATAGAAAAATAGTACATTAATTTTTGGAAATAAATTGAAAGAACTAAAATGATTTATGATATATAATTAATACTTTAAAAATATAGGACTTGACTTTATGAATATAGACATAATTAAATCTTAAAAGAGGCTAATATTGCAATTATGCACTTTAGCTTTGAAAAAATACTAAATAAATTTATAAAAATATGCAAAAATTATCTTAGATATATTTTAGCATAAATATTAAAATCCAATAGATGATTTATCAAAATAATAATTTTGAATGATTATTGGGTTTTTATGGATAAATGGGAAAATGAATTGATTTAAAAACCTTTAAAATTATGGAAAAGTTAATAAAACACTTGAATATGCTTAAATATGCATATACATGTCATTTTGAAGTTATTTTGCATATTGAAAACATATAGAAAAAAATTGGATGCCAACAATATTTCTATTACAGATTTAAACCCTTGTGATTGACTTTTGAATTACTTTTTTATTTATAAAGAATTGGATATACAATTAGGAAAATATTAATAATTTTAATATTATTAATTATTAAAAGTAGGTATAATTAGATATTAAGTCAAAACAAAAAACAAAACGAATAAGGAAGCAGGTGATAGGTCTTAATCCTTTAAGGCAAAGGATTAGACAGAGGGCTTTAAGGATTAAACAGAAATAGAACGTTGTTTTCTTCACGAAAGGCACGCTGGAAATGGAAACAAAATTCTATAGTTCTTTACAAATCATAAATTCTTGAAATTAGGTATATAAAATTCTCTATGGCCAATTATCCTACAGTAGTCATAGGTAAGAATTGAATAGTTAATTTCATTCTTTCCATGTATCAACAGTAAATTTCATGTTTAGATGAGAAACTTTAAAATTGATTAAAATACATTGTCGTTGTAGAATCAATTGTTTGACGGGTATAAATTGGACTTGGGCCTGCATATTGGCTCAAGGAGTTTTGAGGTGAGTTGACATAACTCTTTACTAAAGTGGTTTAACTCACAAAAGTACGCATACAAGATGTTTGATGAATTGAATAAAAGAGTTAATATATATTTAATTGTAATGAGTAAGTACCTATTAGCTTAGAATTATTTTCTAGCTAAAGTTTAGATGATTATTTTGATACATGTGCATAAATTTTTATATTTTTGTGTTATTTTTATATGCCATTTTCATGTTGAAAATTCATGAAGAAGCAAAAATATTTATAAATACTTTTGAATGTTTATTTCATTCTTATGCCATGACTTACACTTAAGGATACTAGTATATGAGTATGTATAAAAGATTTATATTTGAAAAGTCACAAGAAGAAGTTTTAGAAAGAAAAGATTTTTGGGAGTATCCTTTATTCTGAGAAGGGATCATCGTCCAGGCCTAAGGTCCTGAACAAGGCGTTGACTTCCTGAAACTACTTGTACCAAAGTAGGGAGCACACGAGCTGAGGGACTCATTGCTGAGAATTCACTTAGCCAGGCTAAGGTACGATACATGAGCGCTGAGAACCATGAAGTGAATGGCACCTCGTGGATTGGGCCTATTCGATCAGGTTGGGATCGAACCCGTGCCGATCACACGGTGACTAAGATAGAAATAGGTCAGGATAGTTGGAACTCCTAAAGTATAAATTAAAGTATTTTGTTTTATAAGAAAGAAAAAAAAGAATTTCTTTTAGAAGATTCATAAACTGCTTTTATGCAATTATTTTACAATTGTTCTTAAAAGCTCTATATGTTGTATACATTTAGATTCTTTGCTCGTAATGTATATTGTATTAAAGTTTCATCCCCTATCGTTGAGGCTCACTGAGTATAATGAATGGTACTATCGTTCTCTTTTGGGAACCTACGTTGGTCTACGGTACAACATAGGAAACGGTTTTGCAGGCGTGCAGACTACGGGTTAGGACTTCCCTCTCTTCCAGTGCTATTGGTGATCTCTGCTTTTGTTCGTGGATTATTCCTTAGAGTCATATTTATTTAGTTATTTCTTTATTTAATTGGAGAACTAGCCAGGCAATCTCATGTCCTGAGCAATGCATCAGCTTATCAGTAGAGGATTCATAGACAAAGTCGGTGGGTTAAGATTCAGATGCTTTTGATAATAACTTAATAGTATTATATTGGTTACTATGAATAAAGTTTTGGAGTGGATTTATTTTAGATATTAAAATTAATTAAAAGTATTTGGTTACAGTAGTGCCTTGTGTCATATAATGTTTGAAGTTATAATAGATTTGATAAGTGCAGATGGTTTGCTCGGTCATGTTTAGTGATCTGGTGCCGGTCCCGGCTTGTTACACAATGGGTCGTGACATTCAGGGGGAACTGCAGGTGTGTTAGATGTATTTTGTATACTAGTCAACTCCTTTGCATGCAGAGTCTCCACATGATTAGAAGTAGTTTGATGGAATGTCTGATCATCGTACAATTCTAGAAACAAGAGAGAGTCTGTAGTTCTTTTCATAGATTAAAAAGGAAAGATGTCTTCCCTGAAAGTCACATCTCTATTAACAAAGAACTTCTTCCCTTTGAGATAATAGAGCTTATACCCCTTCTGTGATTCTGGGTATCCCTTATGAACTGCAGTTATTGCTCTTGATACAAATTTATCAACCTTCTCTATGATTGTAGCATAACACAAGCAACCTATGATCCATAGATGCAACACACTTGGCTTGGCCTTACGGAAAACTTCATATGGAGATTTGCCCCCTAAGACTGAGCAGGGCACTCTGCTGATGAGATATAATGTTATGAGTACACAATCTCCCCAAAAGTGCAATGGAATACTTCTCTGAAACCTTAAGGCCCTTGCAACTTCTAAGATATGCCTATGTCTTCTTTCTACCACTTTATTTTGTTGTGGGGTGCATGGACAGCTGCTTTAATGAACAACATCATAACCTGCCTAAAAATCTTTACAATTTGTGCTTAAAAATTCTGCACCATTATAAGTTCTCAACATCTTAACATCCTTTCCAAAGTGAACATGCACAAGTTTAAAAAATGATTTCAACAAGACAATGGTGTCACTCTTCAATTTTATCAGAAATATCCAAATCATCTTTGAATGGTCATCTAAAAGTGTTAGAAAGTACCTACTTCCATATATATGTAGGAACTCTATATGGTTCCCAAATGTCTACATTTGCTAAGTGAAAAATCCCTGTAGCTATACTATTACTAAGAGCAAAAGGCTTTCTTGTTTGTCTAGCTAGTGGACATACAGTACACCTTTCAAAACTACAACTTGATATCTCCTTATTCTTCAAGAAATCCATCTTCTTCATGACCATTGCAGGCATGTGTCCAAGCCTTCTATGTCATATGAATATATCTGTCTTCATTTCTGCAGAAAGACTATCACGATCCGGATTTTCCACCGTCGGGACCGTGATGGCGCCTAATATTGCACTGGCTAGGTAAGCCATCGTTAGAGACATAGTCACCTTTTTCCTTTATATTTTTATAATTAAGATATACAAAAGCTGATTCAACAAAAATAAAAGCGAAAGTACATTTTTAACTAATTAGCCTCATACTATTAACCAATCTTAAACAATTACCACCAGAAACTGGTGTCACAACTCACGAACATTCTATAAAGAACTACAAACATGGGTTTGAAAGAGAAATACATATGTCTCGAAGAAAGTAAAACATAAATGAAATAAATATAGGAGGGGACGGCAGGGCCTGCAGATGCCTGCATGACTAACTTGGGTATCCTGAATGCAGTATCAGCAACTGACCTCTCGATCAGCCACTACCAGCTCCAAAATATGCACAGAAAGTGTAAAGTGCAGTATCAGTACAACCGACCCCATGTACTGGTAAGTGCCGATCCTAAACTCGACAAAGTAGTGACGAGGCTACGACGGGGCATAGCAATATATATCCTGCAACAATTTATACTAAGACAGAAAGGAAATCGAGAATGAAATATAATAATAACTTGCATTAAATAAATACGGAACCTAGTCGTTGAACCAATACCCAAATATAACCAATCCTCAAGGGAGTTTCAACACCACAATAATGAACCTCAGGAGAAGAAAATACATAAACAACAAATGATGTGGCGCGCATCTCGATCCTACTATATAATCAATAATAGTATAAGCATTCACCCTTATTACTCCTAGTTGCGGCATACATTCCGATCGCACGAGTCCATCCTTATTACTCCTCAATTTATCACCTTTATTCCTCCTGTCGTGACATACAACCCGATCCCACCTGTCTACCCTTATTACTCCTTGTTGTGGCGCGCAACCCGATCCCATCAGACAATTATATTTCACCCTTGTTCCTCACGTTGCAGCGTGCAACCCGATCCCATCACATCAGCACCGATCACAAAATAAAGACAAGTATTTCACAAGTTAACTCAAATCCTCCCCAACAGGTATACCTCAAACCAACAAAACTGGAAATCACTACAATTATTAGCTTCATCAGTAAATACTACACAACGAGACCAACCAAAGTGTACCACGAACCACCAATAAACCAAATTAAACCAACAATGTGATATAATGAAATTACGGATCAATTAATAACGTCAATAGAGAAAACAACATTTAACAAGAATCAGTTAGACATGGAAGCATCAATAAGCAAGTAGCAATTAAGATAGGAAAGCAATATATATTAGGAAATGGTGAAAGGAACATGCTAAACAGGTAATTTGGCGATGCATAGGTGCTCGTCACCACACCTATACGCCACACACATGGTATTTCACATAGCAAGCAAGTCGGGGATCCCTAGTCCCTTGAGTCAAGGTTAGACCAAACAGTAACCTCAAGCCAACGGGTATTTCAAAGCTCAAAGACCGCTTTACCTCTTAATTCCACCTCTAATCCACTTGTATCTAATCATAATTAACTTAATAACATCAATTAACACTAATGAAACCAATTTCAATGCATAATTATAGATTTTCCAACATTTTCCCCAAAAGTCAAAAATCGACCCTGGGCTCGCTTGGTCAAAACTCAAAATTTGGACCAAAACTCAATTACCCATTCACCCCGATCCCGGATATACAATTAATTTTGAAATCCGACCTCAAATTCATGTCTGAATCCCCAAATTTTAAAATTCCTAAGTTCTACCCAAAACACCCAATTCCATGATGAAAAACCCTAGATTCTATGATGAAATCTTGTAAAAAGAGGAAATAGATTAAAAGAAATAAGTTAAAAATCATTTACCTATGATTTAAGGATGAACTTGACCTAGGAAGATGTAAGGCCCTGTGAAAAATTTATGCTCAAAACTTAGTACTTCATGGTGTCGAGTTCCGTATATGTGTTGGGAATGTGTAAAAATAAGCTCGCCGCGATTTAGACCCTTTTTACTGATTTTGCACTTAAAAATCAAGAATCAAAATTTTCCAGAAAATTGCCATTATGCGGTCTAGAATACGGTCGCATATTAGGTATGCGGACCGCATTTATGCCGCGGAGTTAATCAGAGAGTTGGTCGAAATTGATGTTAGAAGTGCGATCCATTATGCGATCGCATAATCAATATGCGGACCACATAGTCGTCGCATAAGTCCCTCAAGGATTTGTGAAGGTCAGTTATGCGGTGCATTATGCGACCGCAGAACAGGAATGCGGACTACATTCCCGTCGCATAACCAGGCAGAGACGTTCAGTGCTTGGGACACTTCTGCGGTCCAATCTGTGGACCGTATTTCAACTCTGCAATCGCATAATGCGACCATAGATCTTGCTCGGGCTTCTATTTTTCTAAAATTTTAAACCCAACCCCTTTTTAATAAAACGCCCCCAACCCCTCATTTTAACAATCTTCTGAGCAAAATAAGAGAGAGGGAAGAGAGGGTTCTTGAGGGAGAAAGGAAGCTTCATCAATTTGATTCTTCAAACTACCCCGGCCGGGAAAATTCTAATTGATTATCTTCATCCCCAATTTTTGCAGGTAAAATCCCTAACCCTTTTTCCTTCATTTTTTTATATAAGCTAAGGGAGGGGGGGTCTGACACCTTGATTCTTGAAAATAATGGTTGAAACCACACATGCATGCGTTTTTAAACCTAAAACCTAGCAAGGGGAAATTGGGTAGAGGTAGAGGTTTGCAAGAGAAGAGTTGGTAACCTAAATAAGTTTGAGTAGAAATTGTGAACCCCAATTCTAAGTCATATGTCTTAACTTGTGCACTAGATTGACGTTGCTAGACTATTTGGTGAATTGAAACTAGAAGTTAAAAAAGGGAATTCGGCTCTAGGTATGTATGGCTACCTTGACCTTTGTAGAATCGCCTTGTATAGTGTACGAATGTTTGATATGTGATATTCGCGTGGCTTATTCATGAAATTATTGTGATTGTGCTTGTGGTAAGAATTGAGGAACAAATGATGAAAGAAAATCGTAAATGATGCAACTAGAATAACTGTGATAACCATATCTATGACTTATTGTGGACAATTGTCATTGTGATGCAAAATACATGTGAGTTGTTGGATATGACGGAAAATAGTATTGATGGTTATGGAAATAATTGTAAATTGCTGTTGTTATTTCTTAATAAGTGTTGTTGTTGATCCTTGTGAATTGTTGATTGTTGCTGTGTTGTTGGTGAATTGTGACTGTACGGTGGGATCGGGTTGCGCGCCATAACACGAAGTTATAAGGTGCGGGTTGTGGTGATAAGGGTGGCCGAGGTAATAAGGGTGGCCGAGTTAATAACGGTGGAAAGTGATCGAAATCACTATTGAAATAAACATTGAGCAAATTGTGAAATCATTGACGTGGAATTGTGGAAGGGGGAAACATGAGAGATTGAAAACTTGTTTGGCTTGATTGTTCCTTTTCTTGTGCATTTGATTGTTGTTTCTATTACTGTTACCTGCTTGTATATGGCTTGAGTTTACTTGGAGCAAGTTTGTTCATACATACCAGTACAATTCAAGTGTACTGACGTCCCTTTTGCCGGGGGCGCTACATTCGTGTTATGATTGTAGGTGGATCCATAGCAGGTACTCCAGTCACCGACCGTAGCTCTTCATCACTTCCCGTCAGCTGAATTGGTGAGCCCCTTTCCTTTTGGGGCCCTGCGTGGCTCATGTCGCTTCTGTTTGGGATCTTATTTGATATTTGTATAAGTGATAGCCGGAGCCTTGTTACCAGCAAGTACGATATCATCTCTTTTTCATGTTTAGAGGCTCCATAGACAGGAAATGTGGGTCATGAACTTATGTAATATGTATCTTGCACGTTGGGCTATGTAAAGTGTAAACCACGCAAAGAATCGTGTACCATATGTATGTTTTGTAATAAAAAGGTGTTTTGATTGTAAATGGTTATTTCTTTTGGCTAATAAGTAATGAAAAATGCGAGGTAATACGTGGGGTAGGAGAGGCACCCAGGTCCGCTTGACTGAGGCTACCTGGTCGAGCACCGGCCATGTCTCTCGGATTCGGGGCGTGACAGAAAATCGCCTCTTGAAGTTTAGGTTTTGAAAAATGGGAGAATGAATGAAAAATCCCGTCTAAGTTATGTTTTGAACATCTGCAGTTGTCGCATTTGAGACCTGAGCTTCGCAAATGCGAAAAACCATCACAAATGCGAAGTTCCCCACATTTCTGTTGCTTTCGCAATTGCAAAGGCAATGATCGCATTTGCGATCAGGGACCTCCGCAAATGCGACAAAAAGATAGCATTTGCGATCACTGCTCCTCCCCCCTTTGCTTTGCAATAGCTAAGAAATCTTCGCAAATGCGATCACTGCTGGCCCAGTCTTTCTTCGCAAATGTGATGAAGCCCTCGCAAATGCGAGACTTGTGGGGATCGCAAATGCGATGCCTGATCTCGCAATTGCGAGATCAGAGGCCTGCAACAGGTATTATAGTATCAGATATGTTCTAAGTCCATATTCCACTCCATAGCCTTTCCAAAACTCACCTGAGCCCTCGAGACTCCAAACCAAACATGCATACAAGTCTTAAAACATCATACGAACTTGCTCATGTGATCAAATCGCTAAAATAACCCTTACTACTATGAATTTAGCACTAAATTGCATGGAATTTTCAAGATAGTTTCAAAACTTCTATTTTCTCAACCAATTGTTTGAATCATGTCAAATCAATTCCTTTTTTCACCAAATTTCACAGATAAGGTTTAAATATCATAACGGACCTGCACCGAGCTCTAGAACCAAAATATGAGCTCGAAACCAACAAGATCAAATCTTCTAAATTATTACATTTTCAGTCTTATCAATTTTCTTCAAAATTCATTTTCAGGCTAGGGGTCTCGGAATTAGATTCTGTGTAAACACCTGGTCCCATATTTTACTACAGACCCTCCAGGACCGTTGGAACACGGATGTGGGTCTGTTTACCCAAAATATTGACTAAAGTTAAAAAAATCATCTTTTAAAGCCAAAACTCATCTTTTCTTAAATATTTCACATAAGGGCTTTCCGGATACACGCCTGGACTGTACGCACAAATTGAGAAGAGATAACAAGGCCTCGAAACACTAAATCGGATTCTAAAATAGAAGATGACCTTTTGGGTCATCACATTCTCCAACCGTTCATCCTCGAACAGACATAGAAAAGTACCTGAGTGGGTGAAAAGATGGGGATATCTGCTCCGCATATCAGACTCGGACTCCCAAGTAGCTGCCTTAATAGGCTGGCCTCTCCACTGCACAAGGGTAACTCTTCGATATCAACTATCAAATATGCCGGTCTAAAATAACTACCGGCTCCTCCTCGTAGGTCAAATCCTTATCCAGGGTGACAGTGCTGAAGTCTAACACGTGGGATGTATCGTTGTGATACTTTTGAAGCATGGACATATGAAACACTGGATGCACATCTGATAAACCTGGCGGCAACACAAGTCTGTAAGCCACCTCTTCCACTCGATCAAGGATCTCAAAATGCCCAATGAACCTAGGGCTTAGCTTGCCCTTCTTCCCAAATCTCATCACGCCCTTCATGGGAGACACTTGAAGCAACACTCGCTCTCCGACCATGAATGCCACATCACGAACCTTACGATCGGCATAACTCTTTTTCCTGGACTGAACTGTATGAAGTCTATCCTGAATGATCTTGACCTTATCCAAGGCATCCTGTACTAGATCTGTACCCAATAACCGAGCCTCTCCCGGATCAAACCACCCAACCGGTGATCGACACCATCTATCATATAATGCCTCATAGGGAGCCATCTGGATGCTCGACTGATAGCTGTTGTTATAGGCACAGTCCCAAGAATTGATTCGAAGAACCTCCAAAGTCAATAACACAGGCACAGAGCATATCCTCCAAAATATGAATGGTACGCTTGGACTGTCCATCCTTCTGAGGATAAAATATTATGCCCAACTCGACCTGCGTACCCAACTCACATTGTACTACCCTCCAAAAATATGAGGTAAACTGCGTACCTCGGTCAGAAATGATAGACACGGGCACACCATGAAGACAACGATCTCACGGATATAAATCTCTACCAACTGCTTCAAGAATAGGAAACCGCCGCAAGAATGAAATGTGCTGACTTAGTCAGCTATCCACAATAACCCATACTGCATCTAACTTCCTCTGAGTCCGTGGGAGTCCAACAACGAAATCTATATCAATACGCTCCCACTTCCACTCAGGAATCTCAATCTTCTGAAGCAAACTACCGGGTCTCTAATGCTCGTACTTTACTTGCTGACAATTCAAACACCAAGCTACATACGCAACAATATCCTTCTTCATCCTCCTCCACCAATAATGTTGCCGCAAGTCTTGATACATCTTGGCGTCTCCCGGATGAAAAGAATACCAGGAACTATGGGCCTCCTCTAGAATCAACTCACGAAGTCGATCTATATTAGGCACAAAAAATTGACCATGTATATTCAAGACTCCGTCATCTCCAACTGTAAGCTGCTTGGCATCTTCGTGTCGCATTGTGTCCTTAAGGACAAGCAAATGAGGATCATCATACTGCCGATCTCTGATACGCTCAAATAATGAAGACCGGACGACTGTACAAGCTAGAACATGGCTAGGATCAGAAATATCCAACCTCACGAACTGATTGGCCAAAGCCTGAACATCCAAAGCAAGCGGTCTCTCACCAACTGGAATATATGCAAGGCTACCCAAACTATCAAACTTCCTAATCAAAGCATCGGACATCATATTGGCTTTCCCGGGATGATACAAGATGGTGATGTCATAGTCTTTCAATAGATCCAAGCACCTTCTCTGCCTCAACTTGAGCTCCTTCTGCTTGAACAAAAACTATAAACTCTTACGATCCGCGAATACCTCACACGACACGCCATATAAATAATGCCTCCAAATCTTCAGCGCATGAAAAATGGCTGCTAGCTCCAAGTCATGAACTGAATAATTCTTCTCATGAATTTCAACTGTCGCGAAACATATGCAACAACCTTTCCATTGTACATCAACACCGTACCAAGTCCAATACGAGATGTATCAAAATATACCGTGTATGGCCCTGAACTTGTGGGCAACACCAATACCGGTGCCGTAGTCAAAGCTATCTTGAGCTTCTGAAAGCTTGCCTCACACTCGTTTGACCACCTGAACAGGACACCCTTCTGGTTCAACCTGGTCATCGAGGCTAGTATGGATAAAAACCCCTCTACAAATCGACGGTAATAACCCATAAACCCAAGAAACTACGGATCTTTGTAGCTGATGTGGGTCTAAGTAGTCCTTGACTGACTCAATCTTCTTAGGATCCACCTGAATACCCTCTACTGATACAACATGAGCCAAGAAAGCAACTGAACTCAACCAAAACTCACATTTTGAAAACTTAGCATATAACTGGCTGTCTCTTAAAGTCTGAGGAACGATCCTAAGATATTGCCCATGCTCATCTCGGCTGCGGGAGTAGATCAAGATATCATCAGTGCGAACAATCACAAAGGAATGCAGATAGGAATTGCAAACCCCGGTTAATCAAATCATAAATGTTGTTGGGGCATTTGTCAACCCAAATGACATCACTGGAAACTCATAATGCACGTACCAAGTGCAAAAAGCTATCTTAGAGACATCGGATGCCCTAATCCTAAACTGATGGTAGCCATATCTCAAATCAATCTTCGAAAATACCTTGGCACCCTGAAGCTGATCAAATAAGTCATCAATCATCGGCAATGGATACTTGTTCTTGATGGTGACTTTGTTCAACTGCCGATAATCTATGCACATCCTCATTGATCCATCCTTCTTCTTAACAAAAAACACCGGCGCACCCCATGGCGAGACACTAGGTCTAAGAAAGCCCTTATCAAACAAATTTTGCAACTATTCCTTCAATTCTTTCAACTCTACTGGGGCCATACGATACGGTAGAATAGAAATATGCTGAGTGACCGAAGCCAAATCAATGAAAAAGTCAATATCCCTGTCGGGTAGCTTCCCCGGCATGTCTGCAGGAAATGCCTCTAGAAACTCCCGAACAATTGGCACAGAATCTATAGAATGAACCTCAGCACTAGAATCACGAACATAAGCCAAATAAGCCAAACACCCCTTCTCGACCATACGCTGAGCCTTCATATAACAGATAAACCTGCTGGTAAAATAACCAGGAGTCCCTATCCACTCCAATCAAGGCAACGCCGACAATGCTAAAGTCAGAGTCTTGGCATGACAGTCCAATATAGCATGATAAGGTGAAATCCAATCCATCCCCAAAATGACATCGAAATCAACCATGTCGAGAATTATGAGATCTAACATGAGCGACAGACACGATATATAAGAATAGAATCCCCTACTGGCGTGGACACATACAGAGGAGCACCCAATTCTTCACGTGGCACAACCAAATATGAAGCAAAATAAGATGACACATAGGAGTATGTAGACCCTGGATCAAATAGAACTGAAGCATCTCTACTACAAACCAAAACAGTACATGTGATAACTGCATCGGAGGACTCAACCTCAGGCCTGGCTGGGAAAGCATAACATCGGGGATGAGGCCCACCACCCTAAACCATATCCCTGGGACAACTCCTACTGGCTGGCCTCCACCTCTAGAGGCATGGCCTCCACCTCTAATGGCCTGACCTCCACCTCTAGTGGCCTGAACCCTACCTCTGGCTGGCTGGGCAGACGGTGCCGAAATCATGGCATGAGAACTCTGCTGTTGTGACTGAACACCCACTAATCTCGGACAGGTCCTGCGAACATGCCCATACTCATGACACTCAAAACATCCATCTAAATACTACGGATGAGGAAACTGAGACTAACCCTGACGAACCGACTGACTGTGATAATAACTCTGAAGAGGATGTGCTCTAATATGAGCTGGTTGTGCACTATGAGTTGGCTGCCCTGAACGAGGTACATAAGGACCACAAATGCATACTGAAATGGCCTGGGATTATGGCCTCTACCAAAAGTACCTTGAGCTCCAGATGAGGCCCCACTGAATCCACCGGAGTGATGAGGTCTCTTGCCAGACCCCTGACCACTCCCTGAGCTAAAACTATCTCAACTCGTCAGGCCACATTAGCTGCATCCTGGAATGAAATCTCACTCCCTTTCTCCGTAGCCATCTGTAATCTGATAGGCTGAGCAAGTCACTCAATAAACCTCCTCACCCTCTCTCTCTCTCTCGGTGGGAAGTATAAGAAGAGCATGATGGGCCAAATCAACAAATCTGGTCTCGTAATGAGTGGCGGTCATAGAACCCTGCGGAAGGTGCTCAAACGGCCTCCTATAGTCCTCTGTCTGAGTGATAGGAAGATAATTCTCCAAGAATAGTTAAGAGACCTGGTCCCAGGTGAAATCTAGTGATCCAGCTAGTCTGGCCAAACAATAATCCCTCCACCATTTCTTGGTGGAACCTGACAGACGAAAAGCAGCAAAGTCGACCCATTGGTCTCCACTATCCCCATATTCCGTAAAACCTCGTGACAACTGTCCAAATAGACTTAGGGATCCTCTGAAGATGTATCACCATAGGTATTAGCAAAAATCTTGGTAAACATGTCCAATATTCACAAGGCATCAGAAGACATAGCTGATCCATCATCGGTCTGTGATACAACACTCAGCGGAACTACTCCAACTGGCTGAGCTGCTAGAGCTTGAAACCGGGGAGCCATCTACTTCAAAGTGTGAGTAGCACGAGTCCGTGCTCCTTCCCAACCCGAGAGACGTCTGGTGCTACAGGAAGTATGCCGGCCTGAGTAACACTCTCCATAAATCCCACTAGATGGAAAAAGCCTCCTGAAGTACCGGGGTAGCTATGAACCTTTTTGGAACTTGAGTTGGCCCCGCTGGAACGGTCTGGGCAGGAACCACATCATCAAACTCTACCCGAGGCAGCGCCGCGGGTGCTGCTGCTTGAGCTTTGGGCTGAGCCCTGCCCCTGCCTCAGCCTCTTCCTCTACCTCGCGTAGGAGCTTCCACTGGGGCTCAGGCTGCTGATCAGCTGATGAAGCGGTGCGTGTTCTCGCCATCTGTGAAAGAATAGAGTAGAGAGTTCAATTAGCATAGAGATATCGAATCGCACGACAAAGATGAATAGAAGTGAAATTGTTCCTAACTCTGTCACCTCTGGGGATAAGCACAGACGTCTGCGTACCGATCCCTCAGACTCTGCCAACCTTGTCTGTGAATTTTGAGGCCTAGGCAACCTAGTGCTCTGATACCAACTTGTCACAACCCGAGTTTCATTTGTTGGGACTGTGATGGCGCCTAACATCGCACTCGCTAGACAAGCCAACGTTAGAGACATAATCACCTTTTTCCTTTATATTTTTCATAATTAAGATTTGCAAAAGCTGATTCAACAGAAATAAAAGTGGAAGTACATTTTTAACTAATTAGCCTCATACTATTAACCAATCCAAAACCGTTACCACCCAAAAACTGGTGTCACAACTCATAAACATTCTATGAATAACTACAAACATGGGTTTGAAAGAGAAATACATCTGTCTCGAAGAAAGTAAAACAGAAATGAAGTAAAAATAGGAGGGGATGCCAGGGCGTGCGGACACCTGCAGGACTACTTTAGGTCTCCTAAATGCGGTATCAGAAACCAACCTCTCGATCAGCCACTACCCGCTCTAAAATCTACACAGAAAGTGCAGAGTGCAGTATAAAAACAACTGACCCCTTGTATTGGTAAGTGCCAAGCCTAACCTCGATGAAGCAGTGACGAGGCTACGGCAGGGTATAACAATATATATCCTGCAACAGTTTATACTAAGACAGAAAGGAAATACAGAATAAAATATAACAGTAACTTGCATGAAATAAATACGGAACCCAATCGTTCTACCAATACTCAGCTATAACCAATCCTTAAGGGAGTAACCACAATAATGAACCTCTGTAGAAGAAGAATACATAAACAACAAATGATGCGACGCGCATCCCTATCCCACCATATAATTAATAACAGTATAAGCATTCACCCTTATAACTCTTTGTTGCAGGTGCAATCCCATCCCACCAATCCACCCTTATTACTCCTCAACTTATCACCTTTATTCCTCATGCTGCGGCGCCCAACCCGATTCCACCTGTCCACCCTTATTACTTCTTGTTGGGCCACACAACTCGATCCCACCAGACAATCACATTTCACCCTTATTTCTCATGTTACGGCATGCAACCTGATCCCATCACATCAGCACCAATCACAAAATAAAGACAAGTATTTCACAAGTTAACTCACATACTCCACAACACTTATATCTCAAACCAACACAACGGAATACCACTACAATTATGAAGTTTCATCAGTTAATACTACAAAGCGAGACCAACCAAAGTGTACCATGAATCACCAATTAACAATCGTAAACCAACAGTGTAATATAATGAAACTACAGAACAATTAATAACGTCAATAGAGAAAATAACAATTAACAAGAAGCAATTCGACATGAAGCATCAATAAGCAAGTAGCAATTAAGATAGGAAAGCAATATATATTAAGAAACGGAGAAAGGAACAGGCTAAACAGGTAATTTGACGATGCATAGGTGCTCATCACCACACCTATACGCCACACACATGGTATTTCACACAGCAAGCAAGTCGCGGATCCCTAGTCCCTCGAGGCAAGGTTAGACCAAACAGTTACCTCAAGCCAACAGGTATTTCAAAGCTCAAAGACCGTTTTACCTCTCGATTCCACCACCAACCCACTCATATCTAATTATAATTAACTTAATAACGTCAATTAACGCAAAAGAAACTAATTCCAATACATAATTATAGATTTTCCAACATTTTTCCCAAAAGTCAAAAATCAACCTCGAGCCCGCTTGGTCAAAACTCAAAATTCATATCAAAACCCGATTACCCATTCACCCCCAAGCCTAGATATATAATTGGTTTTGGAATCCAACCTTAAATTGAGGTCCAAATCCCCAAATTTCTAAATTCCTAGTTCAACCCAAAAACACCTAATTCAATGATGAAAAACCCTAGATTCTATGATGAAATCTTTTAAAAAGATGAAATAGATTGAAAGAAATAAGTTAAGAATCATTTACCTATGATTTGAGGATGAACTTGCCCTAGGAAAATCGCCTCTTGAAATTTAGGTTTTGAAAAATGGGAGACTGAATGAAAAATCCCGTCTAAGTTATATTTTGAATAGCTACAGATGTCGCATTTGCGACCTGAGCTTCGCCAATGTGAAAAACCATCACAAATGCGAAGTTCCCCACATTTCTGCTGCCTCCGCAATTGCGAAGGTAATGATCGCAATTGCGATCAGGGACCTCCGCAAATGTGACAAAAAGATCGCATTTGCGATCACTGCTCCTCCCCCCTTTGTTTCGTAATTGCAAAGAAATCTTCGCAAATGCGATCATTGCTGGCCCAGCCTTTCTTCGCAAATGCGATGAAGCACTCGCAAATGCGGGACTTGTGGGGATCACAAATGCGATGCCTGATCTCACAATTGCGAGATCAGAGGCGTGCAACAGGTATTGCAGCATCAGATATGTTCTAATTCCAAATTCCACTCCATAGTCTTTCCAACACTCACCCGAGCCCTAGGGGCTCCAAACCAAACATGCACACAAGTTTTAAAACATCATCCGAACTTGCTCATGCGATCAAATCGCCAAAATGACACCTAGAACTATGAATTTTGCACCAAATTGCATGAAATTTTCAAGATAGCTTCAAAACTTCTATTTTCTCAACCAATGGTCCGAATCAAGTTAATCAATTCCGTTTTTTCACCAAATTTCACAGATAAGGTTTAAATATCATAACGGACCTTTACCAGGCTCCGAAATTAAAATACGGGCCTGATACCAACAAGATCAAATCTTTTAAATTATTACATTTTTAGTCTTATCAATTTTCTTCAAAAATTCATTTCTTGGGCTAGGGACCTCGGAACTCGATTCCGGGCATACGCCCAGGTTTCCATATTTTACTACAGACCCTCCGGGTCTGTTTACCCAAAAAGTTTACCGAAGTCAACAAAAATTATCTTTTTAAGCCAAAAATCATCTTTTCTTAAATTTTTCACATAAGGGTTTTCCAGATACACGGCCGGATTGTGCCGGCAAATCGAGGAGAGATAAAATGAGATTTTCAAGGCCTCAAAATATGGAATCAGATTCTAAAATAGAAGATGACCTTTTGGGTCATCACAAAGACAACTCCTAATTCTTTGTGCTTCCTTATCCCTGTCAATCTTCCTTGGAATCAAGAGATAAAGGCCACATTCTCCTTATCAATCCCCTTCACCCTCCCAGTGTACTGGTCTTGGAACAAACGGAATGTTGTAAAGAAATTCACTAAGCGTTGCAGCTCCCTTGTTAATTTTAAAACTGATAACAAGTTATACTTAAACTCAGGCGCACACAGTACATTATGGACTATATCATTTCCTGTGAGATTGTAACTACCTTGATATGTGACGGGGACAGACCTACAATTTGAAAAGTGCACATTACCTCTTTTATGTTCAGGTAAATTAACCACATTATGCAACAGATTATGATTTGAAGTCATGTGATTAGTTTCTCCAGTATATATAATTCAAGGATCTCTGTAATTTTCAAAAAATTGTGAAGCATCATTACCTGCCATGTTAGCCATGTGATCATCTGACTTTTCCTTGTTCTAACAACATCATTATCTGCCCATATTGCTCTTCAATGAAGAAATTAGCCATTCCTTGATGTCCTTCAGCTTTACCTTTGTACTTAGCATTTTCATGTTCATGATTGTCATCACTTATTGCATTAGCTTGTCTGTATTGCTGGTTCCTTTTTCCCTTAAAGCCCGGTGGATAACCATGGAGTTTATAACAAGTATCTTTGGTATAACCCTTAAAGCGACAAAACTCATAATACAGATTGTTAAATATTTTAAATTTTGCTGGATTATCCTTAGTACTCATTAATGTTGTGGAATCATTCATCTCACTTGCTAAATTGACTCATTGATCAACTTTCCTCTGATTTTCCTCATTGATCAACATTGCAAATGCACGATTTACTGAGGGTGATGGAGATCGCAATAAAAATCTGACTTCTAATGGCTCCATACGACTCATTTAGTCCCATTAAAAATTGAAAAAGTTTTTGTTGATCTAGATGTTCAATAAAGCCCCTTGTTCCAACAGTAATAGGAAGAGAAAGAATTAAGGATCCATACTTATCCGATAGAGATTTCAGTCTAGAATGATAAATAGAAATGCTTGAAGTACCTTGAGAAATTGTGGCTATCTCTCGTTGAAGGTTAAAGACTCTAGATCCGTTAACTTTGTTGAAACGATTCTCCAAATCTAGCCAAAATTCATGAGCATTATCAGCATAGACAATTACAGTAATCAAATCCGGTGAAACAGTGTTCATTATCCATGTTAGGACTGTTGCATTGACTTGCTCCCAATCTTCTCCTAGATCCTCGGTGAATTGACATTTCATACAAGTTTCGTCAATAAATCGTAGCTTCCGCTTCGCTCGCAATGCTATCACCATCGCTTTACTCCAAACTGAATAATTCTCAATTCTTTCAGCTGAATCGAGATGATTACATTACTAGGATTATCTGACTGCTGTAGAAACAAAGGATGTCTAGGGTTATCAATGTCTAATGTCACCATTGTTGAGCTTCAAAGCTTCTGAAAAAACAGCTAACTTCCTTCGATCTGAACGAAAACAGTCTCTCTATATTCAAAGAGTAAAATTCAAATTGAGATCTAATCGATCCACTCAAGCTCTGATACCATATTAAATCACGCCATTGTTGCATGATATTTGAGCTTTAGAGAGTATCAAAGAAGAAAGAATGAAAGTCGGTTCTGAAGAGAAGCTCTCAATTGTATTGAATCAAGACAAAAAACGTCTGTGCTAATCTATTTATACTATACATTGTTAAGCTTATTAACTTAGCCTATTGACCACTTACTCACTAACTAACATAACTAACCAATACTAACATACACAAGTTGTTATGCTCACCCACTGTATTGTGAGATTCACAGCTGTCACCGTCTGTTGTCTCCTTCATCTCAACACTAACCAAACCAAAGTTTACACCGAGCTAGTTAAAAATTTGAGACCATCGGACCAAGAAGATGAAAAGAGATAGTAGATCAGTAACAACAACAGCACCAGACATTGAGAATCATAAATTCATAACAGAAAAATACATAAATAAATAAATAACAAATAAATCAAGTCATAACAGAAAGAAGATAGTCCAAAAACTTCATGTAAATACAGATGAAAGGCCTAACTAAAAAGATTACAAGGTAGAGGGATTGGCGTAATATGCAAGGTATAGTGTAGTCATTCACCGTGCTAGTTCAAATGCAACAATAAATAGCCAACACATGTTGGAATACAAAAGGATTTACACAAAGAATGCATATAGAAATAACAGAGCTAACTCTGTGCTCTTTTTGATAACATTTACAAACAATTCATATTCAAACCAATCCTTCCTGACCTATTATTTCGTGTCAAAGCAACTTCTGTAACATTTCTGTTTCATGATTGTTGGGGCAGACCAAGATCAACATTGCAAACGCGATAATCAGAACCATTCAGATATAAGTTACAGCCCTCTACATGGCCAAAGTCTTCACTTGCTTCCCTGTTGATTACCATGCTGGAATGATGTGTTCATAAATCATGTAATTTGTTCTTCTTTGAAGCGTAGAAGCGCTATAGGTTGTTGTTCATTGTTCTGAAGGTCTGTTCTTCGCATTGCAACTGGGTTATCAACTACAAGGTTATGTGGCCTCAATTGTGACATCGAGTTATTAGTGGTATTGTGGCTACTGTTCCTGGCTGCAGGCACATCATGATTATGTTTACCCTCATATGTTGTTATGACTGCTTTAGGGTCAGTTGCCGCCCTTTCGACATGCTTTCTTACTTTACATCCCTGGCTCGTACATTTGTAATAGCTTCTGCCAAAAATAACAAGGCATGTAAAAGTAATGGTAAGCAAAATGAAACGAAGACTTCTAAATAAATACTGCAAAAAGAACGTCTCAACCAGCAAGATTCTGACAAAAAGGGCAGCCCGGTGCACAAAGCATCCCGTATTCACGCAGTCAAGGGCGGGCCGCTTCCCAAGGGATGTGATGTAGACAGTCTACCCTAATGCAAGCACTAGTGTGGTTGCTTGCACGGCTCGAAAGTCAAAAAGTTGGCAAGATTATTGTCAATATGGTAAATCTAAAAGGAAGGTAAATGTAAGCTAGATTTCTCTACAACTGATATTTATATATTTAAGGTTCACTTTACCACAACTCCACTCTTAAAACTAGCTGAACACCAAATGGATAGATGATGTCACGGAGTAGTTCATTGACAATAAAGGAGTAAGATAAGATGGACATTTTACCTTGGATAAGGGTTTCCTTTAACAACTTTCTGGCCATACTTCCGCCACCTATAACCATCGTCCAAAAGATCAACTTCACTGGTTGTTTGAACGATGATTCTAGGTTCTGTAACAGTCCGGTGAGAACAAGCTGCCTCTGAAGTCTGTACTTCTACGGCCCTGCAAAGTACAGACATGTTAGGATACAGAAGAATTGCTGTCAAAATAGACATGGCAACAAAAGCAAAACCATGCAATAGTGCTAAGGATGAAGGAAAATACCTCCGCTTTGACTCCCGCTCATCATTGTCTCTTCCATCCACTCTAGTATCAGCATCACCCACTTCCTCACTGTCACTTGAGCCGGAGATCTGGTCATGTGTTGCTTGGCTTGATTCATGATCTTTCATTCTTAACGAATAGGATGTTTCTCCCTCCTTGGGTTTGTTAAAATTTCCGGCCAGACCCTCTGAGCTGGGCTCATAGGACCCTTGATTATAATTTCCATTTGGATTTCCACTTTCTTTTGAACGCTTACTAGATTGAGGCAGCTGATGGTTATGCTGGCCCTTATATATAATCTCTGTCACCTGACCATCAAGGGAGCGCTCAACCTTCTTCTTGACTGGACAATTTGAATGTGTACACTTATAATAGCTTCGAGGATATTCACTTCCCTTGACCTGCTTCTGCCCATACTTTCGCCAGTTGTAGCCATCATCAGCAGGTTTGTCAACAGCAAAGGGAGCAGGTTCTGACCTCTGATCAGATAAGGAAACATCTGATGACTCTTTCACGATGTTAGGATTTAATGCAGGAGGAGGTATCTGTTGGTTTGCTGCTGCATTTGATGCTAAGGACTGGAACTGTGACAATGACGTTGCAGCTGCTGTTGAAGAAGACGGATAGTCAGGCCGAATGTGCATTTGAGACTGAGCCTGGGCTGCCTGAGTTGTAAATTGAGCAAGCACTTGCTGATGTGACATTCCAAACGGGCCCTGTCAAATGAAGATACAAGACTAACTTAAGAGAAGCAAATTCAAACTAAACTAATTACTTTATCACTTTACATGTAGCAACAACTCATTAACAATGTGTTCTGCTCATGATTTAGTTGCTAGTCAAGAAGAAGCGGGTGGTGCAGTTTCAAGAATAGCAGAGAGAACAATAACTATGGTACATGTGAATCTATCTGGAGAAACATATTCCTCCCCATTAGTCCAAGTAACAAAGTCTCAATGAATGTATCCTAAGACGATTCAGAGTCAAAACATCATATGTTATCTCAAACCTCCATGGTCTGTTTCGAAAGGTATCAAATTTCACCTACACTTCAATGACATTGCCATTATTACTCAGGGAAGAAGCACAACGGCAAGCTTCAGTAATTGCTATTTAGCAAGATGAAGTTCTCCTATGAGAGACAATTCTCTCTGTAGATTAAAGAGAGAGTTGCACCAAAAAAAAAAAAAAAAAAACAATCTAAGCCTTATCACAGACATCAGAACAGGTCTTGACAACTTTCAATCTAGGGTTAATTCATTCTTCCAAGAGAGGAGTTGTCTATAAATATCGGAGAACAGATACGTGCAGGATATCTTAATCTATATCCGTTTCAATGGCATTTGTTAAAAGAATTGACGATCCATTCAACTATGCAAACAAGTAATAGGATAAATGAAGAATAGCATACTGACATCCCAAGTACAATTCTCATCAGAAAGGACTGTAAAATCCCCTACCACCCGACGTTGTCTTTGGCATGGACATAAGCTTTCCAATTAGCAGCAATAAGAATGGTTCCAAATGTCAAAATTCCCTCCCTCCTTCCAAACTATTGGAGAAAGAAATTTTCTTTTCTTCCAACAAATGAACAGCACAATGAATATAGAACATTTACCATCATCAGGAGAATTCTTATTGCAGAGCAGCGTTAATTATGGAACTTATATACAACCGGCTTGTTTAAACAATCAAACTCTTTCTGTCTCTTTTTTTTTTTTTTTTTTTTTTTTTTTTTTCATGACTGAGGGTTTTCTTCAAACCGCATACGATATTGCGATTTTTTTTAAAAAAAAAAACAAAAGAAATAAAATAAAATGTCAGCGAGAGAGATGTTCCCTTTCTCCATATCTCTACTTAATGGCTAGGTGCAGATAGCAATGTAATAATAATAAAGCTATATCGAGATACAGTTCGTTCCTAAATGATTCAGATGGCAAGGACTGGCAAGGACCCACGGAGAAATCCACATTAGTCATGATGTAGCATCTAAAAACCAAATACCTGTATTTTCCCTAGTAACAAATAAATATAAACAAAAAAATAACACATCTGCAAGACGTTATGTCAAGTAACTTCTATTGTCTTTTCTCTTTATCAGGCCATGTTAGGCAACAATTCCTTTTCTTCCAACTACGCTCCAGTCTAATATGATTTGCACTAGATGGGGCCAAAAAATGATTTTCTACATGAAACCTGTGGATCAACTAGTAGATAAAGGAAATGGAATAGATTCATAGCTATCTCTATCTACCTGGTACCTACCTTACCAAGTAGGGGTAAGTTCAGCGTACACTCTACCCTCACCAGACCACACTTGTGGGATTAGACTGGATCTGTTGTTGTATGTACATAGCTCCAGCCATCTTGATCCGGCATTCAAGTAGACAAGTTAATGAATATAGAGAGTTAGCACAGTGTTGATGAAGCTTTTATATTTTTATTTTTTGCTTAAGAAATTACCATACTTTCAACTATTGATCTCGGAAAAATTTCTATTTGATAAGCAGTCATAGGGGAGCTCAGGAAGGATCTGTACATATACACTTCAACTTGTCCCCAGGTGAGGGCAGATATAACTAAGTGGAAGTGGCTTGTTAATCCACCATGCGGGGGGTGAATCCCCGACTTAAGACGTAAAATTGCCAGGATTGAATCTTCTATGCTTACACGCATCTAGATATTACTGAACTGCATTAAAGGGCAGCTGGTGCACTAAACTCCCGCTATGCGAGGGATCCGGGGAAGGGTTGGACCACAAGGGTCTATTGTACGCAGCCTTACACTGCATTTCTGCAAAAGGCTGTTTCCACGGCTCGAACCCATGACCTCCGGCAAGTTTACCAGTTACGCCAAAGCTCCCCTTCTTACTGAATTGCATTAATACCTAAAATTCAGAACTTTCTGTTGACTAATGTGATTAATGTTGCACTCAGGAAAAAATGGATGGAGAACATACTCCTATAAATAAAGGATTCTCAGTTTGCAACAAAGGATCAGCCAGCTTTTTGGTCCAAGCTGAAAATAAAATAATGTAAAGGTTTAACCTTGATATAATGGCAAGTTATGCTCAAGGTCTCGCAACAGTAATTGTATGTGACAATTTTCAATATAGGAACTATCTCTACAAAGAATGATGATCCGGAAATGATAATACTTAAGTTACAAATTTTCTGCCAGAATAAATACCAATAAATAAGAGAAATCTAGTGATAAACGGTACATAAGCTGATGGGAGGTAGTAGATAACCGATAGAATAGTTGAGTTGTGCTGAACCTGGCCCCGATACAACCATGTTTAAAAAATGAAGGGTATGCTTGGAAATATCAAAAAAGAAAAGAAGGGGTACGCTTGGGCTAGATAAACAGAGAAAATTGAGACTATTACTCTGACAGTTTCTTACTACTATGTTTCTTTACTTTGTGTCTTCTCATCTGAATCAGATACTCTAGTCAAGGAACAACAAAAGGCACATTCCAGAATCCAGATGTAAAGGAAAAACACTTTTGGCAGAAAGTAAGGCTTTTAGGAAATAATTCCTTTTCCCAGAGACTGACTTACAAGAAGAAGCAGCTTGACTTAACTGGTAAAGTTGTTGTTATGTGACCGGGACAGTCTCTTTAAAGAAATGGAGGGGAAAAGGCTTGACGTAATTGGTAAAGTTGTTGCCATGTGACCAGGAGGTCACGGATTCGAGCCATGGAAACAGCGTCTTACGGTAACGGAGGATAAAGGTTGCGTACAACTTTCTATACGAAGAGTTTCAAAAATTAAAGCCAAAAGCAAGTTACTATGGTAACATCTATAGAATTCCATTACTTCTTAGAAACTAATAACCTCAAAAATCAATCTAACCCTTCAGACTTGCAAAATCCATAGACAAAGTATTCACAAATTATTTCTTAAAATCGTGGATTCGCCTCCGCATATTGCCATTACATGTCCATCAAAATACTTGCAATCAAATTTTCACATGTTCATATAATCCAAATAAAATACATAAAAATCAGAAAAAAGGAAAAAGAAAATAAAGTTATGAACTTTTATTAAATACCTGGCCAGGTGAGAAGAACCCATCAAACAAACCACCCGGGCTGACTCCAGGCGGTACAGTAAACGTCGTAGGCGACTGACTGATCACCAAACCAGTTGGCCTATTCTGCTTATATTCCTGTGCCGTCGCCGCCGTAGACGGCGGAGGAACTGGCGGGAAACCCGGTCGAACGCCGGAAAACCCCGCCGGAGATGACATTGCACCGGCGAGAAGCTGAGAAAAAGAACGACAGTCCGAATCCGGATCATTATCGGAGAAAAAATTAGATACTAGGGTCATTGGACCCGGGCTAATACCACTTAACCCGCCCGAAAATAAACTTTCCATTGAATTTCTCGGTGGTAAAGTTATTGTTGGACGTAGTAATTGAGCTCTTGACGTTGACGATGATGATGATGATCCTTCATTCTCAGCCATTTTTTTTTTCTTTGAAACTCAAATATATATATATATATATATATATGTGGAAAAATATTATAATACCATTTCTTGATTGTTTTCGTTGGTTTTTCTTCTGGGTTTGTTGGAAAAGGGAGGGAGGTAGGGTGTTTGGGGGGGGAGGGTGAGGAGAAGATATGGGGATGGAAGTTTGTATACTGTCCAATTTGGAAAGAAGAAACAGAAAGGTGTTACAGGATCTGAACAAAACTGAGTAGAAACTAGAAAGTCCACGCTTGCAGTTGTAGATACGAAAATGGAGGCTTTGCAGTTTTGCTGTTATTACCTTTTTGGTCTTCCTTTTTCTATTTAAATAATTACTTCCGGGTCCAAAATAAGTGATTTTTTTTTTGCTTTTTTCTTGTGGTTCAAAATAAATAATTTTTCCAGATTTCAAGAATGAATTAATTACTTTTTTTCCTATATTGTCCTTGGAGTAAATAGTATTGGAATATGTGTTAGAAGTGTTTATATGAGATAGTAAAGATTAATATGGTCAATTTTATTATTAATTAATGCTAAAAGGTGAATTTCTTAATCTGTGTGAAAACATTCAAAAAATCACTTATTTTGGTCCGGAGGAAGTATTATACTAGAATATTCAAGTGTAACATACTATAAAAATTTGGATTTTCTTGGGACTGTTTGTCCGATATTTTTTCGGTTGTTATACTGAAATATTATTGAAGAAAATATATATTATAAAAAAATAATTCAAAAAAGAACTTGATTATTAAAGTACAACACCTCCCATAAGGAATGGAGAAGAAGTATTTACTACTTTATCATAACCTTTGGTGATATTTGTTTATACTAATAAATTATAATTCAACTTATTATAATATGTTGGTTGTTTTATATTCTACGTTGCTAACTTGATCCCTTTTAATGAATGGGTATAAATAATTGTCTTCTAAATGATTTGATAGTATGAAAATTAGTACTATATAAATACTTAGCTTAAAAATAATATGATAAAAGATTGTATGAAACAATTCCTTATGAGTTACGTTATTGTGACTCGCCAGTTTAACACTATGATAATTGATTTATTATTTTATTTTTTTGAAAAACTCCCTAAAAAATCTGAAGTCATTATTCTTCGGATGTGTATTTGGTAATTTACTTACTATATAGTAAATCACAAATCATACAAAAAAAAAATGTAAATCACACTAAGCAAACTTCGTACGGCGAACTCTGATTGAGGAGATTGATTATAAGAGATAACTGAATGTGTTGAAAAAGATAAAGTAACTAAAAACCAAATAAAATTAATTAAGTTAGATAAAGCTCTAGTAATCTAACAAAGAACGGAGAATATTATTGGAAGCAAGCAAGGTTCTATATAAAAATAATTAAAAAAATATCACAGAAAACTCTAATCTGTCTTGCAAGTTTTGACAAACAACAGGGAATATTTGAAGCAAAGATCTGTACACACGACATTAAGTATTAAGGGTCATTTGGTTCGACGTATTAGAAAAAATAATATAAGCATTAATTTTATGCATTATTAAGATCTTATTTGGTATATTTTTTTCAACATGTATATAACTAACACTTGTATTAGTTACATACTTATACTTATACATCATACTCCCTCTGTTTCAGTTTATATGAACCTATTTCCTTTTTGGTCCGTTCCAAAAAGAATGAACCTTTTCTAAATTTGGTAACAATTTAGCTTAAACTTACAATTCTGCCCTCAATGAGAAACTTTTATAACCACATAAATATTCTAGGCCACATTTGGATTTGTTTAGGACCACAAATTTCAAAAGTCTTTATTTTTTTCTTAAACTCCGTGTCCAGTCAAACAGGTTCACATAAATTGGAATGGAGGGAGTACTTGATATTATCCTATGTATAAGTAATGCATAGAAAACCATGACATTAGTAATATCAAGGCTATTAATGTATGCATTAGTATAATTAAAGATATAATTATCCTTAAAGTCACTTAAAGCTAGAGAATATGAAGACATTTTTGTTAAAAAATATTTTTCTTAAAAGTTATGCAATGAATTACTATAATTTTAATACACCACATCAAGCGGTAGATAAAAAATCATATATGCATAACTAATGCTTGCATTACTAACCCATGCATTACTATTACACTTTATTCTGCATTATTCTTATACACCCTAGCAAACGACCCCTAAGTAATTGGAATTAAAAAGTTTTGTGTTGTTAGACTTATATTAAATTTAATTTATTTAGGTTTTTCATGAATGAAAATTTATAATTATAAAAATAATTAGTACTCCCTCCATTTAAAAAGAATAAAGAAACATATTACTATTTGGAGAGTTAAACAAGATTTTTTTTTTCACCAATTTTTGCAATAGTTTCAAAATATTTCGAATTATTAACTATGTAACTTATAGTATTTTTTAAGTAATTTTTAAATAAGTACATTTTCTTTCAAAAAATATTTAAAAAATTTGTATCCAAATTCACACAATAAAATTAGTTAATTTGCCTCTCGTACTCCAAAAAGAAATCAAATAAATTGAAGTAAATGAAGTATAATTTAACTTAATTGGTAGAAATATGATCCGAATAGGACAGCCTAGATTCAAAGAATTCATGTCAGTGATTGTAACTTATTTAGGATGGGATAAATTGATTGATAGATTAATTTTGTTGGAAAATGAAATATGGGATTTTCTTATTTTAAAATGTAGCATCAAAGTTGCAGCCCCGACGACTTAATAGTTGCCGTGAAGCATAAGAGAATCTATATAGACGAAAAACAGTCTGTATAATTTTGGCTACTAGTGGGCACGTTTTAGACTAATTTGGACATTTGTATCGTGCTATTTTTTAAATACTTGGAGAATTTTACACCACATAATTAAACTCAATTATTTTCTTAAAAATTTAACATCATTAATAATTTTTAAGTACAAGGAAATTGTCAGTTTTCTCTATTTTATTCTTTGTTTACGAATCCTAATATGAGCTCTAGAATTAAATAGGATAGGAAATCACTCCTCTCCAAGGGAAAACTTAATACTAAAAGGTCATAATTCGAATTCAGATCCAAATAACCTCTTGAATTGATACCATGCAACAAGTTGTTACAAAATGTTAAAAAGTCAAGGAGATGAAATAAAGTTAATAAATTAGTTTTTTTTTTTAAATTATAAATGATACTATCCTTAATTCCATATTGAATTCTAAATATCTATAGACAGTTAATAATAAAAATTCTTTTTTTTTCACGCTTCGAATATCTTTTATTAATTCCTATGTAATAAGTTGGAAGTCTTTCGGTAGGAAGCAATTTCCTTTGAATGGGTTTTACGTAACGTGAATTTGAATTAATCGAGAGCTCAATACATGAAATGGACAATGATGAGAAATAAAAATAATTATTATCATATTAAAAGGGAAAAAAGGACTTTGCTACATTTGTCCTTCTCATGCTGGTAGTTGGTCCCACACCCCTGTTAAGTACTCATTCACATTAACTATACTATATATTTAAAGAAAAATTAACACCATAGGGAAAAACACAGAAATGCAAAAGAAACATATTATTTACCAAAATAACCAATTCGTACGAATGAAGACATTGTCGGTGAAGTGCAGGCATTGATTTCGTATAGGGAATTGTTAAAATTGTTTAATATATAGTTATTATATTTTGTCTATATATCTAAAATCAGTAAAAATATGACAAAGATTTTTGAATTATAGGGGTGTGCATTCGATTTATCGATTCGATAATTACTTATCGATTATCGATTTGTACATTTGCTTATCGTTATCGTTTCAATAAGATTTCGGTTTTTTCGATTTCGATTTATCGATTTTTGGGGCTTATCGATTTGGTTATTGATTACACCAATAAGAAAATTTGCGGGATTCCACGGAAAGTATATCGCTATAAACGCGCCTAACTAATATGGACAAAAAGAAGGTAAAATAAGACGAACATCATTTATAATATAAAAATTGTGTCAACAAGCACATGCAACAAAACTAAAGTAAGGGATCAAATGTATGCCACAAACACTCCAACGGTTTTTTTTATAAAAAATAAAACAAAACACATGATCATGGCTAATTCTGTTTTCCATTAATTTGAACTCCATTCCCTTGATGTTTAAATATGATCATTTCTTAAATGTGGTAGAGAAAATAATAGAGTAAGAGACTTAGGGTAAATGAAAGGATATAGATTAGGGAAAGTAATATTGTATAGCCGCTTTCAAAATAGTAGCGGAATATATATACATTCTGTATGTTATATTAATCTACACAAATGGTAATTACTCATTTAACAAGCATCTCTAGTCTAGGGGTGTGCATTCGATTTATCAATTCGATTTTGACAATTATCGATCGATTTGTACATATACTTATCGTTATCGTTTCAATAATGTTTCAATTTTTTCGATTTCGATTTCAATAACAAATAATCGATTCGATTTATCGATAAACCGTTTCGAATGCACACTCCTAAATGATTATAAATTTTTGTGGTGAAGGAAAGAGGTGGAAATGAAGTTGTCGTCAAGTTGTTGGCAAAAGGAAATGAAAAAGTTGAAAAAATTATGGTTAGGGTTTCGGCGTGTAATTAAATACGGCAAACTTCCCTATTTGATCATGCAATAAAACTCTTTTAAAAACCTAGGATAGTTCATTAATTAAAATTTTTGAATATAAAATAAATTTTTTTGAAAAAACACCAAGTGTGCATTCCCTTTTCTCCCTCCCTCAATACTTTTTTCAGAGTTTTTCTATTCCAAATAATGGCCAAACGCCTCATAAATGTAAAAACAAATAATGGCCAAACGCCTCATAAAGTAGGAAAATTTAATATATCAAATCATTTTCCTAATTTTCAGATGCTTTTCTAACTATCTTCCTTAATTTCTGCAAGATTGCACCTTCGTGTTTGGATGAGCAACGAGTCACCCCTTTATTAAATATTATTTTAGTGATAAGAGTGTAATATCTGAAAACATATATCATATATTTATTGTGTTGGTGTAAATATTGGGTGCAAGTATGTTTTATCGAGGTATATCCGCCCTTGAATACTTAATGTTATATATGGTTACGTACAATATAGAGAGGATATGCCTCAAACGATGTCACATGATACTCCAAAAAGTTTAAGCAAAATAAAAATATTTAAATGTAAAAAAAATATTACTATTATTATTATATAGTGATTTATTCACTTATTCACTTGAATATTAAACCCCTCTTATGATATGTCGAGTATATATCATGATTCAAATAAATATATCAATTAAATTAAAGCAAATGCTTTTAATTTATTCTCCACATAACACTTCTTTCCAGATTTATTTTATATTCATTCTTGTACTTTGATAGGGACAAGAGAGATGTGGAAAATAGATCTTAAAGTTGGAAGCTTATTTGACAATAATCAAGTAAATTCATAAAACATTCTTCTTAATGCAAAACACGTGTATTCTTTGCATTAAGAGTTCAATCAATGATAATGATATGGTAGTTTCTTTTGGTACTATATAATATAAGGAATTACATTAGTGCAAATTGTGGAGTTGAGTTTCGATAATACATTTTGGGAGATAATTTTATCTATGGTCGAATTTTTGTGTTTGTTATCTAAAAGTTTTTTTTTCTTTTTTTATTTGTTACGTAAAAATCATTTAACTTTGTGTTCATCACATAAAAGTCACTTTTCTTTCCTTTACTACACAAAAATTATTTAACTTTGCTCTAGTTATCACAAAAGTCACATTTTATTTAAAAAGTCTATTATGTCCTTGATATTATATAAACCTTCATATTTATGTAATGACTTCTATATTATATACTATATAATATATTTTTAACTAGGTATTTTATTTATTATTTTTATAATATATTCATATCTTTAATTTTTTCTTAACTTTAATTTTCAAATATATTAGAGCGTTATAAAATAATTTTTTTCAGCAATTCTTTTTTTTGAATTTAATTGACCAACCAAAGTTGGTCGGTAATTTCCAACCAACTTTGGTCGATATGCCCTTACGACCTTCAAAATAGCGATCACACGTTAATGGTCGCATTTTGGACGATTATTGGCCATTACCGACTAACTTTGATCTATTTTTTTTGGATGTTTTTCCCGAATTTCTAGTAATGTAATTTCCCAAATAACCAATTGTCCAGGTAAATCCCCAAGAAAATATCCCCTGCTAAATTTCCATGTAGTACCTAGGGACTTTCCTTCAGATTAATATATGATTTTTTTCCTCATTTTCTTTATTTATTTACTGCAAATTTTCTCACGAATGTGTACTTGCCGATTTATTTTTCTCCTAATATATATTAAAGTTACTAACAAATTTAATAATACTACTAATATATTTTAAAAATTAACGTTATGAAAAAATTAAATTAAATGAATATATTATAAAAATAAAATAATATTAAGTTATTTTATTTATAAATAAAATATATAGTTAAAAAATATATAGTATATAATATAGAAGGTATTACATAAATATGTAGGTTTATATAGTATCAAGGGCATAATAGACTCTTCAAGTAAAAATATGACTTTTGTGATAACTAGAGCAAAATAAAATAATTTTTGTGTAACAAAAGAAAGAAAAGTGACTTTTGTGTAATGAACACAAAGTTGAATGATTTTTACGTAATAAAAAAAAAAATGACTTTTGGATCACAAAAATAAAAGTTTTATGACCACGGATAAAATTATTTCTACATTTCGATAAATTCACATAACTAAAATGTGGGAATCAAATGATTTGGGAGCTCAAATTAAGAGGGGTGGTGGTCATTACTAGCTAAGAGCTTCTCCATTAATATGAAAGCATTATTTCACTTGAAAGCTTTTTAAATTTTTGGATAATTAATTTATCCCCCTTATTTTCTTCTTGGCAATCATTGCTAACTACTAGATAAATATATCTACTAGAGCATAGAAACGTATTTAAATTTGCATGCCAACTTGCCAAACTTTGTGGATCTGCAATGTCCTCCCTCTCTCATATTTCCTTTTATTCTTGTAGGGTTAATTATCCCCGGTACCTAGTGTCCGTATTGGAGCTCGATTATATGTGAATTTGTGTCGAGTAAGATCCATTAAGGGAAAGCATTTCCCTAATAAAATTTTTTTCATACTTAGGGTTCGAATAAAAAACCTCTAGTTAAGAGCTCTATTTTTCAAGTCATTTATATAAGAGCTCATCATTTCCTTTCTGGATTTTAAGCCAATATTGTTTTTAGTAGAATGATTAATCGAGTATGTCCTAGCTAGGCCCCTAATTGTTCCAAACTCTTCTTAAACTAGCTACTCAATAATGATCCTAACAACCTGTTACTACTTTATTGCCCATAATAGACTAATCACTAGAGCCTAATCAAGTTTTCAAGAAAGAATAATAGGTGTTTTGATTATAGGAGATGTTTGAAAATACAACGATAATTAATTACGTCTCACACTGAAACAAGTTGGAGAAAATAGTTCCACGTTAAAGACTTCGGTTGGAAAATAGTTCCAAAGACTTATTGGTTCCCAAAATATAGTTCTGAAATAATATTTGTAAAGCATTTTCGGAAATTTAACATTTCTCTTTTGTAATCCAGACACATAAATTCCTGTTGGGTTCAAGAAAAACTTAAGAACATGACACAGAAGTAGAAAATACTTTAAAAAATCAAAGGGAACCTTAAAGCAATAGTAAAGTTGTCTCCATATGATCTATATATCACGAGTTCGAGCCGAATAAGCATCCATTAATACTTGTATTAAGGCAGAAAGTTTACATTATATATTGTTTGGAGTACGATCCTTACCCGAATCTTGCGTGAACACTGGATGCTTTGTGTACCGGCTGCTTTTTTACTTCCAAAACTAAACCTCCAAACCCTTCGATGTTTGATTTTTATATTATATAGCAGTAAAATGGTATCAAAGGGTGTTCTTATTTTCGTTTATTATTTTAAATAAAAATGATTTCTTTTCCAATGGTGCAGATGCAATTTCTTTTTCTTTTTCTTCTCTATAATAATTAACGGCTTAGCAAAACAACTAGTACTACATAGTACTTTCTTAAGCATTTACTACCGAATGGATGCTTACCAAATTTCCTATTAGCTAACAGTAGTAGAGGTGGCCCCTCCCCCCCCCCCCCCCCCCCCCCCCCCCCCCCCCCCCCCCCCTTCTCTCAATTACTGTGGATCAAACAGCAGTAGATGGACTTTGGTATTGAAGTTGGTTGCATTCCTATTTTCTGTGATAACACTAGTTCCATTAGTATGACTAAGAACCTAGTTCATCATAAGATAACTAAGCACATAGATGTTAGGCACCATATTTTGAGGGACAACTATGAGAAACGACTGATTACTACAGAATTTTGTGCTATTGATAAACAGATTGCTGACATATTTACAAAAACAATGGGTAGAGAAAGATTTGAAAGGAATAGGTTAGAAATAGGGATGATTAAGATCACCTAACGAAACCAGTTCAGAATGCACAATTAAAAAAACGAGAATTTTGTTTTGGTTAGGAAATCTGGAATGTATGTCACTATCTAGATTAATCTTTTCTCAGTCTCATACTGTAAATAGTATACTCATGTGCCATGTATTGATATGACTCACTGATCTCTAACAAAATTTCTTCTATTTTAGCAAATTGAGGCGTGATCAAGAGGATTCTCAGTGAAGAACCTAGTTCATTAGTACTGGTTCATCTGAATAACAAGGTATGTTTTCTACACTCTGTACAATTAGAAATATTAATATTTAATTCATGAGCAGAGTCCTACCTATGTTCAAAAACTTCAATAACCTATCCTTTTGAGTTAAAACCAGTTCCGTTTCAATTAGACTCCTCACCGTATTAAAATGCCTAGATTATAGGGAAGATTAACCGCATTTTCAACCTGAAATTTCAGAGTGATTGGACTTCTAATTGACTACAAAAATTTGCCGTTGGACATTAATTAACCTTCTCCCTTTAAAATCCATCATCATCATCACTGCCACCCACATAATTCTCAAAACCGTCAAAAAACATTTATGTTCTCTACTCTTCTCTCGTCTAACACTCTAAATTTTCTCCCTGAAATAACAAAGATGACCAACCCCCTAGATAACCCTAGCACACCTCCACCACCTACTCCTTCCGATTCCTACACTACTCCTCAACCCAGCACAACCCCCCAACTTAGGAAAAGGCGAGTGAAGATGCTTGCTCGCAAAATTGTGGCTACAGGTGCGCTTTCAAAGAAACTAAATGCAAAATTAAAGGCTAGTCAATCCCAAGATTCTGAAAATTCTGATGATTCTTTCAAATTTGTGAGTGAGGGGGAAGGAACTGGGTCTTCTAATTTTGAGCAGGCAACATCTTTGCAAAATCCCCCTTCTGAGGTACGTTCTGTTCTAGTTGAGAATTTGGAGAATCATTTTGTTTTGGTTGGGTCTATTGTGAATGTGGAAACTCTTGAGTTAAGAAGGAGAGGAGGTAAAAATAAAAGAGAAAAAGAAAAAGAGAGTGAGGGTGTGAGCGGTAATATGAGGGGAAAGGGAAAAANTGCATGGGTAAAAATTCTGTCATTAGAATATTTAAGTCAACATAATATTGGTAAACGTTTCCAGCGGTCGCTTGTCGAAGTAATCTAATTGATGATGGTCGTGGTCGAAGAGTCAGCAAAGATCGAAGTCGAGGAGTTGCTAAAGATCGAGGTCGAGGTTGAGTATCCCTCACAGAATTATAACGACTAATTTCATGATAAGACGTTAAAAGAGAATATTATAGTGGATATACTCTGCATTTGTACTATTAGAATTTTTAGGAACATATTTGTCACGACCCTAAAACCGACCCGGTTGTGATGGCGCTTATCATGAAACTAGGTCAGCTGACACAACTCCTGAATTAACCCTTTAATCAACAACAATCATTTTTAAGCCTTTAATTAATCAGATAACTCATAATGTAAGTCTAAATGAACAATGCGGAATAAATACACATGCCCGATATCGGGGTGTCACAAGTCACGAGCATCTACTAAGGTCTGAACACAAATAAGAATCTAAAATGTACTAAATACAGTCTAAGGAAGACAAGAGGAAGAAAAGTAGTGTTGCGAACGTCGGGCAACTACCTTGCTATCTCCAATGACTCTGCCACTGAGCAATCAATACCCCTACCGGGTTCAGAACTACCTGAATCCGCACACAAGGTGCAGGGAGTAATGTGAGTATGCCAACTCAATAAGTAATAAAAGTAAATGAAAACTGAACAACAAGAAAATACGTAAGCCACGTCATAACGCTACAGAAAATACAATACATTTTCAAAACAGTACAGAAATCATTTACTTCGTAAATCAAGTTGAGTTTCAGTAAAACCTTTTAAAACAACTTTCAATAATTTCAAATGAGTGATAAAAATAGAAAGTAAAAATGATAGAAACGTAAACAGCCCCTTGGGCAAAACATGTACCATAAACCTCCCATCAGGCATAATATCAACAAAACCAACTCCTCGGGCTACTTCACAATCACTCGTAATCAGCCTCTCGGACATAACATGAATCAAGAACCACTCCTCGGGCAACATGGATCAAGAATATCCCCTCGGGCTTCAAATATGAAACAACAACAGCCCCTCAGGCTACAACACATCACACACACTGGGTATCCGCATTCACTGGGGGTGTATAGACTCCGAGAGGGGCCCCTTACGTCCCAGGCGCAATATCAAGCCATTCGCGGCATAATCAAACAGGCTCTCAGCCTCATATCAATCACAAGCCACCTCGCCGCATAATAAATCAGGCCCTCGACCTCTCATATATCACAAATCAGTACTACATGATGCGGCGTACAGTCGGATCCCATGATATCCTCACAATACAGGCCCTCGGCCTCACTTAGTCAGATCTCACTCAAGCCCCTCGGGCTGACAGTAAACAAGTACTCGGCTCAAAATCATTTATGAAATCAAAACGAGTGAACAAAACCGAGTTATGAAAACAGTAAGAAAATATCATGTCTGAGTGTAAACATTAACCAAAACAGTGAGGTATAATAGTAGTAAAAGCCCCTACGGGTCCAAACAATCCGCACAAGGCCATAACACGACATTTAGCCCCAAACACAATAATATTTTCCAAAATGTAACAATATCAAATAATTTTCAAGTAAAATACGCGACTTAATAGTCGTACGGGGTGGACTAAGTCACTATCCCCAACGGTGCACGACCCCACGCTCGTCATCTAACGTGTGCGTCACCTCAAAGTAGCACAACGATGTGAAATTTGGGATTTCATACCCTCATAAGAATATTTACAATCATTACTTACCTCTATCCGGTCCAAACTCTAGTCCGCGATGCTTTGCCTCTCGCTTCGGCCTTCGATGCTCCAAATCTATCCAAAAATAGATTTATACCATAAAAATATTCTAAGGGAACAAAGCCCACTCAAAAACAACCAATTTATACCAAAAATTCCGAAATTAGCCAAACCTGACCCCCGGGCCCATATCTCGAAATGTGATAAAAATCACACCAATAGAATTCTTATACTCTCACGAGTTTGTATGTACCAAGAACATCAAGATCGGACCTCAAATAACCTCTCAAATCCTATTTGCACTATCCAAAGTCAAGCCCTAATTCCCCAATTTTAGGCTTTAAATTCCATATATTTCAAGTTTAAACAAGTAAGAATCAACATAGGATCGAGTATTAAGTCCAAAATTCTTTACCTCCAAGAAGTTCTCCTTGATTCCCTCTTCGATCTCCCTCAACAAGCTCCAAAACCGAGTCAAAAATGGTGAACAAAGTCAAAAGTCGCGGAAATGGCCTTTTTAACATTCTGCCCAGCGATTCGATATTGTTCTTCGCGAACGCAGTCAAAGGCACACGTTCGCAAAGCACAAAAATGTCGTTGATCAAAAATCCTCTTAAGCGAATACGAGCACTACCCACGCAAATGCGATGCCTTACTTAGCTTAGCCTACGCGAACACGTTGTCTCAGTCGCGAACGCGATGCTTTAGGGCCTGGTGCCCAAGTCTGCTTCACCCTTCTATGTGAACGCGAATAACGCCACGTGTTAGTGATGCACAATGAGACTCAACCTTCGCAAACACGGGACCAACATCGCGAACGCGAAGGATAACTGGCCTGCCTCACTCAACATCTCTTCGCGAACGCGAAGGCCCTCTCATGAACGCGAAGAGCAAAACTCTGCAACACTGAACTGAAGAAATATGCAACTTTCAAAATAAGAATTTGATCCGTTTAACCCCCCGAAACTCACCCGAGGCCCTCGGGTCCTCAACCAAACATTCCAACATATCCCATATCATCATTCAAACTTGTTCCAACCTTCGGAACGCTCATAACAACATCAAAACACCAAGATCACATCAGATTCAAGCCTAGGAATTCCAAAAACTTCCAAATTCCGATTTCGATAAAAAAGTCTATCAAACCTCGTCCGAATGACTTAAAATTTTGCACACACGTCACAAATGGCATAATAGACCTACTTCAACTTCCGGAATTCCATTCCGACCCCTATATCAAAATCTCACTTATCAACCGAAAATCGTCAAAATTCCAATTTTGTCAATTCAAGCCTAAATCTACTCTGGACCTCCAAAACACATTCCGATCATGCTCCTAAGTCCCAAATCACCTAACGGAGCTAACCAAATCATAAAAATCCAAATCTGAGATCAAATAAAAAAGTCAATACTGAGTCAAACCTTTCAAATTAAAGCTTCAAGCTGAGAATCATCCTTCCATATCTATTCCGATTAACCTAAAAACCAAAACCGACGATTTATATAAGTCACAATACATAATACGGGGCTAGTCATGCATGAGGACTGGCCAGCAAAGTGCAAAAGCTCAAAATGACCGGTCGGGTCGTTACATCCTCCCCCACTTAAACATCCATCCGTCCTCGAATGTGCCCATAGTTGTTCCAAAAGCCAACAAGTCACTGTATAACTTTACCATGCAGATACTCGGGGGTGATCCCGCCTCACCCTATCTCATATAGGTCCGATAACACAATGTAACTAAAATTTTGCAATCCAACCTAGCCCGTAAACCTTGGAACTACATTTCCACTTCTAAAATCGTCTACAAGATTAGATTCTCATATTTAGACTCTAAATAAGCCCAAACAAGCTGTAATGGCCCATACATGCAATCTCAGGTGCAATTACATGATATACCACATAACTCAAACACTTGAAGTGATAAATTCTAATCACAGCAATTGCTCAAAACATCCCAATTTCGATAA
The DNA here is from genome assembly GCA_026770625.1 of Nicotiana glauca. NCBI lineage: Eukaryota > Viridiplantae > Streptophyta > Magnoliopsida > Solanales > Solanaceae > Nicotiana > Nicotiana glauca. The sequence continues at coordinate 100,895 of MU756906.1, forward strand.
TAAGCCTTTTATCAAATAAAGCCTCATTCCAACACTTCCGTATACTACCAATGATAAATCAAACACATAGGAAGTCATAACCACTCCTCAAATCAACCATTCGTGAAGCCATTTATCCTTTAGCAAGGACCACAGAAATTTCTGAGCCGAACATCGATATAATCCCTCCAACATGCTGAAATCGAATTCGTTTGTATTCATTCTAGATCCCAACAATCTCATCTAATTCCAACACAACTACTCTGATGAACTAACACATCAATACAATCTACATCCATAACTCGTGCAATCCGCGCACCAATAAGCAATAATATGAATGTACTCAAATAATGAAAATGACTCAAATGAGAGTTGTACTGCAAGCTCACCAGTACCACCACCACACAATGCTGAGAACCCATCACCCGTTGTAGAACTAGAACACACAAATCTACCTGAAGGATCATACCTCCATATAACTTCGTTCCAATGCGCGACCTCATCCAAACATAGGGCCACATGAAACACCTTAAGTCACTATGCTCAAAATCGACTACCGCGCGCAATTTAATATCTAGAACCAAAGCAAATCGTCATAACCTTGGCGAAGTAATTGACATAACATTACACAAACTCGAAAGGATACAATCGATATGTCATCCACCGAGCAATATCCAATACTCTTCTCGCTCAAATTTCACTATGAGACCCCAATAGAACCGCGTCATATGTGCCTATAACCAACAACTCATAACGCCTCGTAACATGGAAAAGTAACTCATAGATCACACCAGAACACTAATAAGCTCAACAACAATCGAATCAACGCATACCTCAATAATATAACTTGGAGTCAACCAAGCCGACTCGATGTAGTACACACCTCCAAATTGTCCTACTAATGAACCCCTTATCAAGGAGTTCCTGAAGCTGCTCCTTCAACTCCTTTAACTTTGCCGGTGCCATATGATATGGTGCCCGGCACCAAATTAATACCGAAATCGACAACCCTATCCGACGACATGCCCTACAGCAAGAAACACATCAGGAAAATCCCTCACCATCGGAACTAAATCATGGTAGGAGTCTCTGCACCGCCATCCATCACGAAGGCCAAATAAGAAAGACAACCCTCCTCATCTATCCACTTGGTCTTCAAAAACGAAACCACCTTACTGGGAACATAATCCGTTGAATCTCGCCACTCAATCCGTGGCATTCCTGACATAGACAACATCGTCGTCTTAGCGCAACAACCTAGAATAACACAACACCAAGAAAACCAGTCTATGACCAATATCACATCCAAAATCTAATATACCAAGCAACCAAGGGTCCATCGGGTCTCCAATCCCCAAATAGTCATCACACCAAGCCGATATGTGTGACCCACAACCACAACCTAACTTGTTTATGAGAACTCCCGATCTCCAAATCCATACGCCACGTGAATCACCATATCTGATCCCAATTCCGCCATCTGAATACATACCACACCTTTAATACCCAATCATTCCACAAGAGGTACCCCTATAATTCTTCTATGCCACCAAGAAAACTCGAATATCAGCAGTCGATCCAACAAGAGAGTGCCGCAATACTAATGAAGTATCCTCAACTTAAACACATCGCCCTTTCTCAAATGTATACTCACATCAAGCCATACAAGTTATTAATATCATTTCCCTTGTCATCTAAAACTGTCCATGCTGCTTAAGAATTTATGACCTCCCTTTCAGAATGGAACCGTGACCTTACACATGCAAATCTCAACCCTACACAACATACTGCATGTACCATGCAACCCTATGATAAAAATGAGAACTTCATAATCCACTACGAGCCACAACTACTACGTAGTCAACCAGCCAAGATATTTCCATTTGATCATCTAGAAGAAAGATCACTATTCATCACATGCTCCTCACGCTAGTAGAAAATATACGTCTCTCATCGCAGTAGAAACCATCAAGAACTCTCTGAATCCCATTTGCACAAAACCAAAATATCAGGACTGAATCGTTCTAACTCAACCAAGCTACGCAGATCACCAAAACCCAAGAGCATTGCCATGAAATACCTGTAGAAACTCATCACCCCGTAAGTGTCCAAAGAGCTATTCATATCTTTACCATGTCGATTCGACCTACTACCAAGATATCCCATCTATCCAAGTTTCCTTTTGATTTTCCTTCAACTTGATACTCCTTCTTGTTATAACACCATAATTCCTCAACCCAGACTTACCATACGAGACCCAAACATAAAACCATACCATCTAAGGCTCATAAGCCGCTGAATACTCTCTTAAATATTCCCAAAAGCACCACATTCAAAATACCTACCCTGAAGGGACTTCCCTGCGAATCCAAAGCCATTACCTTTACCTTCCTGATACTGATGTATAGAATCCCATAATGATATAGAAATACCACGAGTCTTGACACCCTCCAATGCAACCCTCAGTTTCTAGCCAAATATACAACTTGAAAATCTTCAATTATTATATGTAAAATCTTGAACCCATTAGAACCATTCTCGAGAGTTATCGACTCTACTCAAATCGCAATTAGACTGATCAAATATACCGAACAACCTGTAACTCATTAGCACTCCGACACCGCAGAGTGTAACTTCACCTTAATGCAACCAAGCAACTTCTTGTTCTGTGGACCGTACATCCTTTACTAATAACAACTCAATTCATTCCACAATTCTCATACACCCATAAAGCATAACATAACCTTTTGAAATTTTCTTTACTCGAGCCATCCCCGGTCTCAACCTCTGTAAGCCATAACCAATTCACAAATATGCCTCAAACTGGAACCATCATAGCATATAACCGTGCCATTAACTAATCAATAGCAGACTCCCCCTCTTGGCTCGAAGCCATAGATCAAAACACATAATAGCTTATAATGAACATACTCTATTACTGTCATAATACCATAGTGAGATTAAACTCAATCCCTCATAAGCTCGTGCAACACATCCCATCTAGTACTTTAAATCTTCCGCAAATCTCGCGTTCACCCCCGTAACAGTCAAGCCCACTCTCTTAGGCAACCCAATTTTAAATTGCAACACATATACTTTACTGGTAAAGGAGATCTTCCAACAACGACATACGAATCACACAAACTTCAGAACACTCCGCAGGAGATAACCCACTTGCCTCGCCTCAAACTAACATCTCTTTATACCCTTCCACTGCCATAAAGATTACGAGGTCACTTAATCTTCCTAAGTCTGAACTCATATCACAACGTGAAATATACTTCATTTCCCAACTAGGCAACATGAAAAGGTCCTTCAATCACGCCCCCCAACTCGGCCATACATCAAATCAAGATGGAAATCAAGCACCAGATAGTTCTTACTACCCCCAAGCAGAGCCTTCTTGTCTCATTCAAATCATTTGAACATATCTCACAGTCACATCATACTCACCACATAGTTGCCCAACCATCACTTCCACTAACGAGGACACTACCGAACATATAAATTAAAAAATCACACTCTCACACAATTAGCACCACAGTGCTCAAGCTACATGCAAAACCCGGCCTCAAGTCCTCCACACTGGCCCAACATCATTGCACATAAATCATATCTCGCCACTCGATCAGGGGATCACAAGCCGTCAATGCATAGCTGATACCGAGCGTTCATGTGTGCATACGAACGCGTGAAAGGAATTCAAAGAGTTACATTTCAAGCTGAATCAAGGATGCACGATAAGAATTCAAGAATGCGAAGTTTTTCCTAAAGGTTCTGCAGCCTTCCGAGGATAAGCACAGACGTCTTCGTATCAATCCGCGAGACTCTACTAAACCAACTCATGACTCGCGATACCTAGGTAACCTAGGCTCTGATACCAACTTGTCATGACCCTAAAACTGACCCAGTCATGATGGCGCCTATCATGAAACTAGGCCAACTGACATAACTCTCGAATCAACCCTTTAATCAACAACAATCATTTTTAAGGCTTTAATTAATCAGATAACTCATAATGTAAGTCTAAATGAACAATGCAAAATAAATACACAAGCCCGACATCGGGGTGTCACAAGTCATGAGCATCTACTAAGATCGAAACACAACTAAGAATCTAAAATGTACTAAATACAGTCTAAGAAAGAAACGAAGGAGAAAAGCAGTGCTGCGAACGTCGGGCGACTACCTTGCTAACTCCAATGACTCTGTCAGTGAGCAATCAATACCCGCTACCGGGTTCGAAACAACCAGAATCTGCACACAAGGTGCAGGGAGTAATGTGAATATGCCAACTCAGTAAGTAATAAAAGTAAATGAAAGTTCAGTAGTAAGAAAATATGTAAGCCACGTCATAAAGCTACAACAAATACAGTACATTTCCAAAACAATACAGAAATTATTTACTTCTTAAATCAAGTCCAGTTTCAGTAAACCCTTTTAAAAAAACTTTTAATAGTTTCAACGAGTGATAAAAATAGTAAGTAAAAATGATAGAAACGTAAACACTCAATCGGGCGAAACATGTACCATAAAGCACCCCTCGGGCATAATATCAACAGAACCAGCCCTTCGAGCTATCTCACAATCACTCGTAATCAGCCCCTCGGGCATAACATGAATCAAGAACCGCCCCTCATGCAACATGGATCAAGAATAGCCCCTCGGGCTTCAATATGAAACAACAACAGCCCTTTGGGCTACAACACGTCACACACACTGGTACTCGCACTCACTTGGGGTGTACAAACTCCGGGAGGGGCCCCTTAAGGCCCAAGCACAATATCAAGCCATCTCGTGACATAATCAAACATGCTCTCAGCTTCATATCAATCACAAGCCACATCATGGCATAATAAATCAGGACGTCGGCCTCTCATATATCACAAATCAGTACCACATGCTGCGGCGCGCAGCCCGATCCCATGATATTTTCACAACACAGGCCCTCGGCCTCACTCAGTCTGATCTCACTCAAGTCCTTCAGGCTGACAGTAAAATAAGTACTCAGCTCAAAATCATTTATGAAATCAAAAGGAGTGAATAAAATCAAGTTATGAAAACAATAAGAAAATAGCATGACTAAGAGTGAACATTAACCAAAACAGTGAAGGTAAAACAGTAGTAAAAGCCCTTAAGGGTCCAAACAATTGGTACAATGCCCAGACATGGTATTTATCCCCAAACACAATAATATTTTTCAAAATATAACAATATCAAATAGTTTTCAAGTACAATATGCGCCAAGTCACAATCCCCAACGGTGCATGATCCCACGCTCGTCATCTAGGGTGTGCGTCAACTCAAAGTAGCACACCGATGTGAAATTCGGGGTTTCATACTCTCAAAACAGTATTTACAATCATTACTAACCTCTATATTCTCCAAACTCTGGCCCGCGATGGCTTTGCCTCTCGAATCGTCCTTTAGATGCTCCAAATATATCCAAAAATATATTTATACCATAAAAATATGCTAAGGGAACAAAGCCCACTCGAAAATATAAAATTTATACAAAAAAATCCCAAAATTGGCCAAACCCGACTCTCAAGCCCACGTCTCGAAATCCGATAAAAATCACACCAATAGAATTCTTACACTCTCACAAATTCGTACATACCAAGAACATCAAGATCGGACCTCAAATAATCCCCAGTTTACACTCTCCAAATTCAAGCTCTAATTCCCTAATTTTAGGCTTTAAATTCCACATATTTCATGTTTAAACATGTAAGAATCAAAGTAGGATTGAGTATTAAGTCCAAAATTCTTACCTCCAAGAAGTTCTCTTTCATTCCCTCTTTGATCCCCCTCAACAAGCTCCAAAACCGAGTAAAAAATGTTTAACTTAGGCTAAAAGTCGCGAAAATGGACTTTTAAACATTTTGCCCAGCTATTCGAAATCCTTTTTCACGAACGCGGTCAAAGCCTCGCATTCGCTAAGAATAAAAATATCGGTGACCAAAAATCCTCTTATGCGAACACGATGCCGTACTTAGTATAGCCTACGCGAACGCGTTGTCTCGGTTGCGAACGTGATGCTTTAGGGTCTAGTTCCCAAGTCTGCTTCACCCTTCTACGCGAACGCAAACAATGCCATGCATTCGTGATGCACAATTAGACTGAACCTTCATAAATACGGGACCAACATCGCGAACGCGAAGGGTAACTGGCCTGCTTCACTCAACATCTTTTTGCGAACGCAAAGGCCCTCTCGCGAATGCAAAGAGCAAAACTCTGCAACACTGAACTGAAGAAATCAGCAACTTTCAAAACAATAATTTGATCCGTTTAACCCCCCGAAACTCACCCAAGGTTCTTGGGACCTTAACCAAACATGCCAACATATCCCATATCATCATTCAAACTTGTTCTGAGTGACCTGAAATTTTGCACACACGTCACAAATGGCACAACAGACCTACTCCAACTTCCAAAATTCCATTCCGACCCCTATATCAAAATCTCACCTATCAATCGAAAATCGCCAAGATTTCAATTTCGCCAATTCAAGCCTAAATCTACTTCAGACCTCCAAAACATATTTCGATCATGCTTCTAAGTCCCAAATCACCTAACAGAACTAACCAAATCATAAAAATCCAAATCTAAGATCAAATACTAAAAAGTCAAGAGTGAGTCAAACCTTTCAAATTAAAGCTTCAGCTGAGAATTATCCTTCCATATCTATTTCGATTAACCTAAAAACCAAAACCGACGATTTATATAAGTCACAATACATAATACGTGGCTAGTCATGCCCGAGGACTGGCGAGCGAAGTGTAAAAGCTTAAAACGATCGGTCGGATCGTTACAATATTCCCTATAAATAGAAAGAGGCACAATTATATGAGACATATGATATTCGTTTGTAAAATACACTTTGACATTAAAGAGAAAATCAAATCTTATTGAAAGATTACAAAAACAAACTTTTTACTAAGATTCTTGTCCATACTTATCCTATGGATTCGAGAATAACTCAGATATCCAAAAGCTTATCCAAAGCTTATCCATCACTTATCATTTTTAGAAGGAACATTCACAGGTTTCATCCTTTCTTGGGTGACTCATCCGTTCTATTTACATAAGTGTCATTTATTGGTGTTCATCAATATTTAATGCTATATTACTTCCTTTGAATTCTTAAATATTGATTGTGTGCAACCGTTGCTATTGAAAATTTATCTGCATATCATTTATTTTACTTTCGAGAACATCATCTTTGGGATATTATTGTTATCTAAGATTAATCCTTATTAGTATAAATTTAATTAGTTAAACCAAGATTTATATTTTTTATCAAATAATTTGGCGCTTTCTGTGGGGATTTCTTAATTAGATTTTTAGTTTCCTCTATATCTACAACTAACACAAGTCACTAACATCACAAACCCCAAAATCTCCTTTCTTTGTATGTACAAAACCTACATGGCAGGTAACCAAGAAGAAAGCACAAAAATAATAAGTGATTTCCCTAGCAATCTCACAAATGCTATCAACGAGAACTGCGAAACAATAAGCAAGGACATGACGCCCAATGCTTCCCATAGGCGCGAGAGGTCGCCTTCCCTCTACTGCAGCATAACAAAATCTAGTGGAAAAGAGTCCTTCACGTCTACAGAAGAAGGGGCACCCCCAACTGTAAAAAAACTCCTCAAAGCATGATTGGCCGACACGCTGGTGATCGTCCTCAACAGACCCGCTCCAGAAATACTATAGAAACTGCAAGAGCTTGTATGATACAACAAACGGATGAGCAGTGCAACTAACCAAGCCACTCGGCGACAGGTGTAACTCACAATATTAGCAACAATGTAGGTGACAATGCCCTCGCCACCATTCTAAAGAGGATGGAAGAAATGGAGAATGAAAACAAAGCACTACAAGATCAGATGAAAGAATACCAAGAATGAGTTGAGAAGATACTAGGCACTCCTAAGGTGTTGCCAAAAAAGGACGTCAGCAGGTTCGTAGAATAGCCATACAACAATGATGCAGCCCCAGGATATACGATGGAAAGACTGATCCTGAGGATCATGTGGCACATTACGTCACCGCTGTGAAAAGAAATGACATTTCCAAAGAACAAATGTCCTCTATTTTTCATAAGAAGTTTGGCTAAAACTTTATGGGATAGGCATTGACATGTTATTCACAGCTACCAGCCCGATCCATAGAGACCTTCAAGGAAATGGCCGATAAGTTCATTACTGCCCATACCGGAGCCAAAAAGGAGTAAACGATATATTCGCTATCAAGCAATCATTGGGAGAGGGACTTAAGGACTTTATCGCCCAATTCAATAGAGTAAGGATGACTCTTCCAAACGTATCCAAAGGTATGGCGGTCGCGGCTTTCCAGAAGGGGTTGAGTAGAGATGGTTCAAGAGAAACTAGAAAACTGTTAAACCAATTGATGAAATATCCTCCAACCACTTGGGACGAAATCTATAATGCCTATTGTGCCGAGTTCCAAGCAGATTAAGACGACCTCAATGGACCAGCTCATCGACTAACCTCGATACAAACAAAATCTAGAAAAGATTGAAGAGACAACATCAGGAGGGATCACCAGTTTCGCGACCCAATAGGGAACGAAACTAGCCATATGTCAGGGCAGCCGCTGCACCTTCCCCCCCTCCCCGCTATGAAGAAGACCCATCCAGGCAAAGAACAGGGACTCACAGGAACTAAACAGGTATGCCCCTTTATTATCTGCTCACAATTTTTGTCTATCACCTACAGAAATAGTCTATGCTCCTGAGAAACTTGGAACAAAGGTGAAGTGGCTGCCGAAGATAAGATCAAACCCAAACACTAGAAAATCTAATGCCTTTGTGAGTTCTACCAAGAACGTAGACACAAAACAAAAGATTACATTGCCCTCAGACCAGAAGCCATAAACATGTTGCGACAGGGACACCTCAAAGAGTTGTTAAGCGAAAAGGTGAGAAACAACTTCTCTAGAGAACGCGAACACCAAGGCTCGTCGAAGCTGCCATCACCAGCTCGTAACATGATCATCGATGGTGATGATGAAGCCTCTATCAACAATGTGAAGTTCACCACCACTCACAATCTCAAGTAGCCCATCACCCGCTAACTGTATGGTGGTCAAAGAAAGAATCATCTTCGATCAGTCGGATGCCGAAAGTTTGACTTTTCCTCATAATGATGCCCTCGTTATTACTTTATGCATTTTAAATATCATTGTCAAACGTATCATGGTGGATAATGGAAGTGGCGCATACATTATACATCCCCAAGTCCTTAACTAAATGAGACTTGAGGATAAGATATTGATGCATTACATCACGCTAATCAGTTTTAATAACACAGTTGAGCGGACATAAGGGGAAATTACACATCATGGATCATGCCACTGCATACAATGCCATAGTGGGACGACTATGGATATATCCCATGAGAGACCTCCCCTCCAGCCTATACCAAATAACTAAACTCCCAACACCATGGGGAATATTCAGCATATGCGGAGATTAGTGCATATCCCAGGAATGCTACTGTATTGCCTTAGACAACAGGCCAGCCCAACAATAAAATAGACAAGGAAAAAGAGGCATAGAATGAACAGGACCGAGGTCGACGCAAGGAAACACCGAAGGCATCATCATGGATCCCGAAATGGTCGAGGCTACGGATTCGACTATAGAAGACCTCGACCTCATTCAATCAGACCTCAACGACAAAAAGGCCTATATCAGCTGTAAACTCTAGGAACCATGTAAATTCAGTCAATTCTTAATAACTAATATAAATTTATTTACCTTCAGCCATGCAGATATGCCGTGTATCCCAATAAAAATCGTCACACACAAATTAAATGTCAACCTATTTCACCCCTCGATTAGATAGGTCAAGCGTAAATTCAAATATGCCATCAATGATGCAGTCCACGAGGAAGTGGAAAAACTATTAGAGAACAGATCCATCAGGGAGTTGAAGTATCCTAAGTGGATCTCCAACGTAGTGATGGTCAAAAAGAAAATGAGAAATGGCTGATGTGCGTGGACTTCATAGACTTGAACAAATAATGTCCAAAGGATTTGTTCCCATTTCCCCTCATCGACCAACTCATCGGCGCAATAGCCGGGCACGAGCTATTGAATTTCTTGGATGCTTACTCAGGCTACAACCAAATTCTTATGGAGGAAAAAGACCATGAGAAAACCACATTCATCACCTACCAAGTAACGTATTGTTATAGGATCATGTTATTTGGGCTGAACAATGCGGGGGCTACATATCAAAGATTGGTGGCAAAGATGTTCAAATATTAGCTCGACAAGACTATGGAAGTATACATAGATGACATGTTGGTCAAGTCCGTAAAGGAAGAGAACCATATCAATCATTTGAAAGAAGATTTTAACATAATAAGACGGTATGAGATGAAACTAAACGCAGAGAAATATGCATCTGGATTGGCCTCAGGAATGTTCTTGGGCTTTTTGGTGTCTCAACGGGGAATTGAGGTCAATATAGACCAAATCAAAGCTATCGAGGGGATACCCAACCTCTTGACTACCAAGTAGAAAGTCCAAAGGTTGACTAGCCGAATCGCCGCCCTATCAAGATTTATCTGGCGGTCGTTTGATAGATGTCACAAATTTTTTGGCGTGCTAAAAAAGGACAACAACCTTGAATGGACTCTCGAGTACGTCTGGGCTCTACGAGAAGTAAAGGCATACCTATCATCACCACCCCTACTTTCAAAACCCGAACCCAGAGAGCAGATCATCATCTATATAGCCGTCTCTGAAGTAGCGGTAAGTGCAGTCCTGATCCATGAAAATAAAGGTACACAATATCCCATCTATTATATTAGCAAAACACTCGTTGAAGCTGAGGCCACGTACCTGCACCTCAAAAAATTGGTTCTAGTATTGGCCGTAGCTTCATGAAAGCTTAGATGCTATTTCCAGTGGAACCCCATCTCGATCGTCAAAGCCTTTCCCCTAAGGAGTATTTTGCATAAACCCGAGCTGTCGGGAAGGCTGGCCAAGTGGGCCATCAAGATAAGCGAGCATGATATTGCAAACCAGATGCGAACAAAGATAAATTTGTAGATGCTCGCCAACTTCAATGAAAAAATAATGCGTGAAGTCAAACGGAAAGCCATCCAAGCTTCACTCAAATCATAAGACCTCTGGGTCCTATACACCGATGGCGTGTCTAACGCATCAGTCCGGACTGGGAATCGTACTCATACTCGAGGTCCCTACAAGCAAAGTAATCTGCCAGTTCATAAGGTGCCTGGATATGACTAACAATAAGGCCGACTATGAGGCCTTAATTATAGGATTGGGGCTCGAACTCAAATATGGGGCGAAGCGCTTGAAACTTCGTTGTGAATCCCAACTCGTAGTCAACCAAGTCACAAGGACTTACTAAATCAAAGAACAAAGGTTGTAAAAATACCAGGCAGATATCTGCAAGCTACTACCCGATTTTGATAAATGATAGGTCTACCAGATCCCACGGAATGCTGAAGCGGATGGCCTCGTCAAATTGGCCTCAACTACCAAAAGCATCATGACCGGGGACATGAGTGTAGTCCACCTCCTCAACTCATCACTAGACCAAATCGAGGTAAGAATGACAAGGCCAATGGGTATAAGATTTTGCTGCTCGTACTCTATCAAATTCTAGTATAGTTTATGATATCGTCCCACAGAGATTGTAGAATCTAACTACAAACTTACAATATTCTTACTACTATTTGAGAGAACCAAATTGATGAAGTTTTGTTTGTTGAAAATTTAAATTGCTTAAGTTGAAACAAAATAACTTTTGGAAGATTTATATTTAAAAAGAGTTGGGAATCATTGAATTCACTCGATAGCATGATAATAATAAAATCTTAGCTTCTACATGTATTTCTCTTACGAATAACTATTTATTGCTAATACAATTATATTTGCTCACTAAGAAATAATCAATTAATAACACTCCGTGAGTTTATATAAATCAATTGATATATGACTCGTGACGATTAAACTGAAATAATTTTCTTGCCTGAATTGTCCTAAAAGATAGCAAAAACCTCTTGCGATTACTTTTTATGAAAAAATCATAACCTTTCCAACTACAACTCCTCTATGAGAATTAGAATGGAAGTAAGCAAGATTAAAGACTTGGAATGATAGCTTAAAAGGAATTACTCTCACTCTATTATTTTACCCAATAGTTATCGTATATTAATTTTGATTCGTGAGAATTACAAAATTGACATGCAACTAACTTTGGAGAATAAATAGATAGAAGTAATAATAATTAATGAAAATTAATATTCCAGCACAATATAGGAATATAACTAGAAAGTTTCACGTCAAGCATGTAGTAAAATTGAGATTAATATTATAACAATATCAAGCTTCATCAACTATCCCAACTAAAGAGATTACTCCATTATGGAGTATTTAAATCTCACAAAACAAATTCTTAAAATACTATCAATAATCTTAGAAAATCCAAAAGACTACAAGATAAATTGAAATATATAAAGAAAGAAGCAAAGACCAAAGCTAGAGAAAAGTTATTAATTAGGTACGTATGATCTTCCTCCCCTCAACACAAATATGACATCCTATTTATAGAATTCAACTCTCATAAAGTGTCACGACGCCTCGTGGTTCTTATGCCATGATGCCTCGTGCTTCTATAGCCATGATGCGTCGTGCTTCCATTGCCATGATGTGTCGTGCTTCCATTGCCATGATGCCTCGTGATCTCTTTTTATTCCTTTATTTGCTTTATCATGATATTTTTATTTCCTGCAAAATACTATTAGAAAATACAGATAATTGAAATATATATATATATATATATATATATATATATATTGTTTAAAATAATTTATTTTTAAGTATATAATATATAAATATTTTATATTCATCAAAGAACCATAAACTTAACTTGGGATTGACGCAATCATATTATCGCCTATTTGCAGGACGGCGCACTCCCAGGAGATAAGAAAGAAGCCAAAAAACTAAGAATGCAAGTAGTCAGATATAATATCCTTCATAGCGACCTATAAAAGGGGACTTATGGCAGCCCCCCGGCAAAATGTCTAAGCCCGAAAAAAACCCAGCACATCCTCGAAGAAGTCTATGAAGGCCATTGTGGTGCTCACTCCGGCAATCGAGCACTAGTCAGATGCCTCATGCGGGCAGGATACTATTGGCCCACCACGAAAAAGGACGCCACAGACTTCGTGAGGAAATGCAACTGGTGAAATAAGTACTTCATAATATTTCACCAAGTAGGTGAACACCTCCACTCAGTCACCTCCCCATCGTCGTTCATCAAATGGGGAATGCACACCGTGGGCCCCCTCCTAGTAGGGTGAGGTAATGAATGATTCCTTTTGGTTTTAAATGACTATTTCTCTAAATAGGTAGAAGTATAACATTTGCCCAAATACGGGAACAAGAGGTAATCACTTTTATATGGAGAAACATCATCTGCCTATTTAGCCTACCCAAGAAGATCAGTTATGACAACGGACCTCAGTTCACGTGAAATAAAACCGTTGAATTCTTTGAGAAATGGCATATCAAGAGGATACTCTCAACTACACATCACCCAGTGGGTAACGGGAAAGAAGAGTCCTCCAAAAATTCCATACTAAACATCATAAAGAAAAAGCTCGAGGGCCTTAAGGGATTGTGGCCGAAAATACTACCAGACGTATTATGGGCCTACTGAACAACTCCAAAGATGAGCATAGGAGAGACACACTACTCTTTTCTCTATGGGACCGAGGCAATAATACCGGTCAAAGTTGGAGAACCCAGCCTAAGGTACTCCTATGAAAGCAGTATGAGTAACAATGAGAGCAGAAGGCATGAACTCGACAAGACCGACGAATGAAGAGATATGATTTTTTTGTGCATAAGAATGGTCGCTCAAAAACAGCAAGTAGAATGCTATTACAACAAGAAAGAAAAGGTCCGGCCACTTAAAGTCGGGGATTACATGCTAAAAGCGAAAACCCAAGCGAGCAAAGACCACTGGGAAGGCAAGTTGGGAACAAATTAGGATGGTCCATGCAAAATCACAGCCAAATCAAGCAAAGGGTCATTCCAACTAGAAACAATGGAAGGAAAGCAACTACCAAACTATTGGAACATCATCCACCTCAAATACTTCAACTTCTGAGAGAAAATGTTCCCCAAGTCTTACTCCTTTTTTTTTACTTGAGTTTTTTCCCATTTGGGTTTTCTCAAGAAGATTTTTAACGAGGCGGCAAAGGGAACACAATGACTCAAAGTGCACGAGGGAGTGACTCTTTTTGTTTTCATTACTCGACTCCTCAATACACTCCAAGTAAAATAATGAAGGGACTAGGTAGAATGGGACTGGGAGTGGGACTGAAACACCAGCCAACACCTAAAATCAGTAACCATCTCCAAGTATGTAACCAAAACAACAATGTCAGAAACTTACGTTTATCAACCTTTTCACCCTTTTTGTATCAAGGTTATGTTCGACCTCGTTTGAACAAAAACCTACCAGCCCTCAGCCAAAATTTAACAAAAAGGCTATGTTTGACCTTGCTCGAACAAACATCTATCATCCTTCAGTCGAGATTTAATGAAAAGGTTTTGTTCAGCCTCGCTCGAACAAACATCTACCGGCCCTAGGCCGCGATTTAACAAAAAGGTTATGTTCGACCTTGCTCGAACAAACACCTACTGACCCTCAGTCGTGATTTAACAATAAAGTAAATTTGACCTCACTCGAAAAATATACCTACCGGCCCTCGGCCTTAAATAAACAAAAAGTCAAAATCGACTAAGTCCAAGAAACACCTATCATCCCTCGGCCAAAACTCAACAAAGAAACACACTCGACCTATATAAACAAAAGGATGATATGATCCATGAATACTCTCTAAGACTACAGCCAACTGAAAGGAAACAACAATGAGGACAAAAAGCGAAACAAGCAAACAACAAAAGCAAAAGATACACAAGTATAGAATCATAGGAACAGAAGAAGATGCAAATAATGACTTTGATATTTCATACTTTGTAAGTTTTATTTTATTTACAGAAGGCTCTTGATGACACCGACAAAAATAAAAAAAAGTTAAAAGAAAACTACTGGCCATTATCATTGCGGCCTTTAGTGCCATTGCCAGCTCGGTCTCCAACAGCACCACCACCCTGACCACTGATACCCTCACCGTCTGGGCCCCAACACCCTCTCCATCCTTGCCCAGAGGATATATGGAATCATACCAGGCCTTGTCCTCAAGGTGATCTGTAGAATCCTCATCGCCATCTTTCTCACCGGGATAAGGAGTAGCTGGATCATAACCGCAAGCAAACCGAGCCTCACGAGCCTTGACACAATCACCCTCGAAGTCTGCAACAAAAATAGATGCCGCTACATGAAACTCATGAAGCACGACCAGTCGGGCTTCGACGTGAATCCACTCTTCGTACAAGTTGATAAGTGGGTATTTGACTACCTATTAGCGCCTTTTAGCTTTCATTTTAGTCCAAAAGCTCTTAATTGTGTTGCTTAAACTGATGAAATGTGCTTAATTGCAGGAATATTGGAAGATGAGCTCCCAAGATGAAATCCACTCACGAAAGAATAATCTGAACTCAAGGACAAAAAACAGGCATAAAAGCTCAAAAGTCCAAACCGCAGATTATCATTTGCGGCCGCAGATTGTGAAGAAACTCTCATAAAAAAATATATGAAAAGTGCGGTCCACACATGATACATACGGCCGGAGAAATTGAGTCAGAGCAAAAGATCATAGAAACTACATCTCGAGTCCAACAAAAGTGCGGACCGCATAATTATTGTACGGCCGCAGAAGAAAAGCTACGTGGCTGCATTCACAGTTGCATAGATCGTAAAAGAGCACGGTGCAGCCGCAGACAGTATTTTGCAAACCGCAGAAAGAGAGTAGTGCGGTCGCAGTCCAGAATTATGCGGCCACAAATTCCCAAGCCTGTCAAGACTGAAGAAAAGTGCAGATTGCACATGGAATTGTGCGGCCATAGAACCTGCGAAAGGGTATTTTTGTCTGCAGCCCTATATAAATAGAAGAGTTTCACTTTTTAAGGTTATGTGTTGACATTAGCTGCTATAGTAGATGGTTTCTTGTACTCTCTTTAGTAGTTTTTGCTATTTTGAGCTTTTTGAACATTCATTTCATCGTTTTAATTATCAATATGGCTTTAATTATCATTTCTTCTTATATTTCTTCTATTTTATGCATGAATAGCTAGATTTTTACTTGGGTTGTGACCCGACCCAAGAGTATAATCTTAATGGGTGTTTGATTTATTGCTTGTTTATGATTTTGTGTTTACTAGTTAGCCTTGTTCTTGCTCTTAATTGTAGAATTAATGGTTGAAAATATTAGTTCATGCCTATTTGACTTGGTCTCTACTTGAGAAAGAGAGACTTAGTAGGAAAGCTTGGCTAACTTGAAATTGGGCCGATCGAGAGATTGATAAGCTCAATTAAAAGGTTAAAACTAGAGATAGTAAAACCCGACTTGAGCTTTTATCAACCACTTTGTGCATCGCCCATTTGGATTTGAGAAAGTCAAATTGGCAAAGTCACCCTCTGATCGAGAGTATGGGTAACTGAGTGTTGATAGCTATAATACACCTATCGAATAAAACAAGCTTTAAAGTTACATCCCATAAGGAAAACACCTACGTAAAGGTCATAGCCCAAGGCCTTTTATATCATTTGAAAAACAACAAATACAAGTTCCTAGTTTCATTTCTTAGTCTGCAATTTTAGTTTAAAGAAACCTAGAAACAATTCCAAGTTTGTGGAAGTGAAAATTAAGATAATTCAAGCTCACACACTATAATATATACTCCTAAGTCCCATTCATATCTCCCTGTGGAAAATCAACATCGACTCCTTGTTAGGTATTACTATTGCATCGACCATTTCATAACCTTGAATAGAGGTGTGACTTGGAAGAGATCAATTTTTGGCATCGTTGTGGGGAGCTAAAAATAGATTTAGCTATGTATTTGGTTTTGCGTGTGAACTGTCTTCTTTTACTTCCTTGTTACTAATTTTTGTGAATCAATTGTAGGTGCAACAATGGCTCTCAACAATTATCAACTCGGAAACATGCCTTTGGAGGATGTGGACGCTGAAGATGACCAAGTTGAAGAGGTTCCTATTGAAACTCAAGAAAATAGAAGCGGACGACCGCCTCAAGACAATTCCTAGTTCCACTCCTACCTCCACCAAGAACGGCTCCATACTGGGTGTTGCCGAATGAAGAGTATGCAAGTGCCATAGTTCTGCCTTGCATTAGGATGGGCAACTTTCAAGTCACAAATATGATTCTCACATTGCTAGAGCAACGTGGATTCTTCACCGGGGTTCCGATTCAAAATGTATACAAACACTTGAAGGGGTTTGTAGACACTTGTTGGGGGAGTAAATAGACAAATGTCTCCGAGGATGCTTTAAGGTTAAGGCTATTTCCCTTCTCTCGGGGAAATCCTTGGATTGGTCAGGAAGATTTCCAAACCATTCCATTCATACATGGGATGAGTTGGCGGAGCAATTTATTTCCAAGTTCATTTCTCCCGAGCATATGGCTACTCTTAGAGATAAGATTCTAGCATTCAAACTGCAGCCCAATGAGCCGTTACATGAAATATGGGAGAGGTACCGAACAATGGTCTAAGCGTGCCCCAATAATGACATGGCGGAGGCTATGATTCAACAAAATTTCTATTGGGGGATCAATGCAACTAATCAGTGCATGGTAAATCAACTTGCTGGTGGAAATTTCATGACAATGCCATATGGAGAAACTTGTGAGATTTTAGATGAAATGGCAGACACTTCATCGGTATGGAAAAGTAGGGAAAATATCCCTCAAGATGATTCACCTACATAAATAATTGCATGATTATGGGCAAGCCATTGCTAAGTTAACCACCACAATAAATCAATTAGCTAAGGCTCAACTTCAACAAGTGCAAAGTCCTAAACAAGTAAATGCCATGGAGGGAGTAAGTATGACAGTGGACAAAAGAAGGACCAAGGGTCCACACGTGCAAAATCATATGGAGAATTATGTGCAAGAAGATAGTGGGTTTGATCAAGATGAATCTTATAATGAACAAGAGGAGGAAGTGCAATATACGAACAACTTTCAAGGGCAAAGAAATAACTCTCAAGGCCCGAATCAACAACAATGGCGACCTCAAAGTAATCAAGGTAACTGGAATTCTAACAACCAAAGTAATCAGAATGGTGGAAACAATAAAGGGAATTGGAATAATAAAAACAATCACGGAAATTGGAGTGGTGTAAATAACCAAGGCAATTGGAGTGGCAACAACAAAGGATATTGGGGAGGCAATAATCAAGGGGGATGGAACAATAATCACGAAAATTGGGGGGTCGAGCTTTCAAGGCCTACGATGTATCAACAATCGAGCAACCCGCCTCCTTATCCTTCCCAAAGTTCAAGTTTTCCAACAATGAGATGGGAAGAATTGGGAATATGTTCAAACAAATGATGGAGAAGAATGTAGGCTCTGATGCCTAACTAGCCTTACACACCACATCAATTCGCAACTTGGAAGTTCAGATGGGGAAAATCTCTCAAGCTCTAAACACTCGTATTAATAGGGCATTACCAAGTGAAACGGTGGTGAACCCAAAAGGTAGGAACAACACAGGACGTTCCATGGCCGTTACTACAAGCAGTGGAAAAGGTAAGGATGTACCCACTTCATGTCAAAGAAAACTTGTGGTTGATGAGCAAGTGGTACAAGAATATGAGACCCCGAACAATGTGGCACAAGCAAATGATGAAGTGCGGATTGATATTTATTACAATATGGAAGAGACTCAAGAGGAAGTGAACCCATCTAGGGATCACATTGTTGACATACCGGAATTGGAAGTGCAAAAGGCTAAGGCACCATTACCTAAGCCTCATCCTCCATACCCTTAAACGCTTGCCGAGCAAAATGGCAAGAACCAATTCAAAAAGTTCATTGATGTGATGAAGAGTCTATCAATCAATGTTCCATTGGCTGAAGCTTTGGAGAAAATTACCTGCTGTGCAAAGTTTATGAAGTATTTGGTGACAAAGAAATGGTCGATGAATTGTGAAACTATAAAAATGACTGATCAAGTGAGTGCAGTTATGCATTCAATGGCTCCCAAATTGAAAGATCCTGATGCTTTCACAATCCCTTGTACCATTGGAATTGCTGAGTTTGCTAAAGCTCTTTCTGATCTTGGGGCAAGTATCAATTTGATGCCCTACTCAGTTTTCAAGACCTTTGGAATTGGGAAATAAAGACTCATATCTATGAGATTACAAATGGTTGATCATACCATGAAGAGACCGTTGGGAGTGATTGATAATGTTTTCATTCGTGTTGATAAATTTATTCTTCCGGTGGATTTTGCCATTCTTGATTATGAGGTTGGCTATGAGGTGCCGATTATTCTTGGTATACCTTTCTTTACTACGGGAAAGGCTCTAGTTGATGTCAAATCCAGAGAACTTACCTTCCAGGTTGGTGATAAAAAAGTGGTTTTCCATGTGTGTAAGTCTATGAGGAAACCCAATAGCAATGAGGTGTGCTCTTTCGTTAACTTGGTGACCGATGTGATTGTGGATGAAACAAGTGTTGTGATAAATGTTGATGATACATTAGGGGTTTTCTTGCTCAGCTTTGATGATAAAGAGATGGAGGGATTCATGGAATGTGTGAACTCATTGCAAGGAATGGGGTCGTACACTTATAAGCCCCGCAAATTTTCCTTGGATCTTGAAAATAGGACAACTCCTCAAATAAAGCCTTCAATTGAGAAGCCCCACATCTTGGAGTTGAACTCATTGCCTCCACATCTACGGTATGAATGTCTTGGACATTATTCTACTTTATCGGTTATTCTTTCCTCTTATTTGGCTAACGTGCAGGTAGATGTTATATTGGCAAGCTATAAAAGATGAAGAAGGCTATTGGATGGACATTTGTGGTTTTTTAGGGGATAAGCCCCACATTTTACATGCATAAGATTAACTTGTAGGAAGGTTCCAAACCATTTATTGAACATCAAAGGAGACTCAATGAAGCCATGCAAAAGATTTTCAAAAAGGAGATCATCAAGTAGTTGGATGATGAGGTTGTCTATCCCATTTCCTATAGTTCGTGGACGTCGTCGGTTCAATATATCCCAAAGAAAGGGGGCATGACGGTGGTCATCAATTATAAGAATGATTTGATTTCTATAAGAATGGTGATCGGGTGGAGAGTGTGTATGGACTATCGTAAGTTCAACAAAGTTTCAAGGAAGAACCATTTTCCACTTCCCTTACTAAATCAAATGCTTGATAGATTGGGCGGGTGTGCTTTCTATTGTTTCATTGATGGGTATTCCAGCTACAATCAAATTCTTATTGCTCCGGAGGATTAGGAGAAAACTACTTTTACATGTCCTTTTGGTACTTTTGCCTTAAAACAGACGCCATTTGGGTTGTGCAATTCACTGTCGACTTTTCAAAGGTGTATGATGGTGATCTTCACGGACATGGTGGGTGATTACCTTGAAGTCTTCATGGATGAATTCTTGGTAGTCAAAAATTCTTTTGATGATTGTCTCGCAAACTTGGACATAGTGTTGGCAAGATGTAAAGAAACAAACTTCGTACTCAATTAGGAGAAATGTCATTTCATGGTCGAGGATGGCTTTATCCTTGGCCAAAAGATCTCAAACAATGGCGTTGAAGTCGACAAGGCAAAGATTAAGGTGATCTCTAAACTTCCACCTCCAACTTCGGTGAAAGGCACGCGGAGTTTCTTAAGCCACACGGGATTTTACCGATATTTCATCAAGGATTTCTCTAAAGTGGTGAACCCGTTGTGTAAGCTTTTGGAGAAATATGCAAAGTTCCAGTTCAATGATGATTGCATGAGAGCCTTTGAATTGCTAAAGTTCAAGTTGACTACTACTCCCATTATCATTGCTCCAAATTGGAGTGTTCCTTTTGAGCTCATGTGCGATGAAAGCGATGTAGCGGTAGGGGCTGTTTTGGGGCAATGCATTAACAAGATTTTTCATCCGGTCTACTATGCTTGTAAGACCATAAATAGTGCCCAATCCAACTACACTGTATTGAGAAGTTTCTCCCGCACTTGATGGGTGCAAAAGTGATTGTCCACACGGACCATGCAGCACTTTGTTATCTTATAAGCAAAAACGATTCCAAAGCCTGGTTGATAAGAAAGGTGCTTTTGTTGCAAGAGTTTGACATAAACATCCAAGATCGAAAAGAAAGTGAAAACCAAGTGGCAGATCACTTGTCTCATTTCGTGGAGGGGAGGCCTCATGATAGTCTTGAAATCAATGAATCCTTCCTCGATGAGTAACTTTTGGCTATTTCAATGAAAGATATGTCATGGATCGCGGATCTAGCAAATTTTCTTGTAAGTGGTATCATACCAGATGTTGATACCCAATTTTGTCCCTAATATATTTCAAAATGCATATATACTTTCAAAATAGTGCATTAACATCAACCATTATTTTTTCATAATTTTCTGTAATTTTAATTGATTTATCATAGTATTTTATTGTCCAAATAATTACTAATTGCATCACAAATGGTTTTACGATAATTTTACTACTTAATTTTATTATCTTATATGTATACTAAGCCTTGATTATTTTATGAATAGCCACGTATACATGTTAGGGTTATAATTGCACTGACTTTGCAGTAATAACCTATGTGTGCATAATTACATTATTTAATAAGCAAATAATATTTTATATTTTTATAATACTAAGTAATTATTTTAAAATATTTTCGTGCACAAATGATATTTTTATCATTTATTTCATAAAATTATTTTATTAAGTTAATTAGGTATTTAAAATATAGCCTCTTTCAATTAATTTTTCGGACCTAATTACCCAACCCAAGACCTAAAATGCCTAACCCAATTACCCAGCCCAATTACTAACCCAATGCCTTGGTCCAATAACCCACCCAACCCAGATTCGATCCTGGCCGTTGATCTCAAAAGATCAATGGTCTAGGACAATCTTTCCTTTTT
The DNA here is from genome assembly GCA_026770625.1 of Nicotiana glauca. Taxonomy (NCBI): domain Eukaryota; kingdom Viridiplantae; phylum Streptophyta; class Magnoliopsida; order Solanales; family Solanaceae; genus Nicotiana; species Nicotiana glauca. The sequence continues at coordinate 123,000 of MU756906.1, forward strand.
AATTACCCTAACCTCCTAAACCCTACCCCATTCTTCCAAACTTGCCATCCTTGAAACCCCTTCCCTCCTCTCTTCTCTCTCACCCCTTTCTAACCCTAGCCCGCCGTCACTATTATCCCTCTTGATTCATGGATTCTTTCGTCAATTTCAGGCCTTATCCGGCCTCATATCTCTGTTGGTTGTTCGATTTTCATGTTACTTGATGGGATATCAAGAGATTCGAATTAGATTTAGTTCAAATCTCTCATATTTGCGATTAATCTGCCTATATTCAACCATATGTCTATGAGTACTATCACTTTCGTATTTTCATGACTTCAAATCTCTGGATCAAACCATATTTTCCACCTCTATTCATTTTTAATATAAACTCAGTTATTCCTGGTTGGATCCGTTAGATCTCTTTAGATCTGAAAGGTTTGGAGTTTGTTTGGTATTTTTCCTTTAAGATTTTTCTATTTTTGCTATTATTGTCAATCGATTTCATTTTTTCAAAAAGCTAGGGTTTCAATTTTCTAAGAGATTTCTTCAAAATGTTTTAAACATTTAGGCATTTTTCAACTCTGGTTTTCTTCTTTGCTTTTTTCAACTGATCTTACTGAAGTTTCATCTATATGGCTTTACATCTTAGGGTTTTAAATTATCTGACTGTTGGTTATAATATTTTCCCTCTTACCTAGCTTTGTCAATTAATATATTAATTGATTTACTTGCCTAATTAGGGTTTGAAATTGTGCTTCCCTTTAAAAATGGATATTTCCTTATAGGATTTTTACCCGTTCTTTCCTTATGTGTGATTAATAATTGGTGCTACCTCCCTTAATTCATCTACTGGTCTGATTTATGTGTTTTGATTGATCTTTAGACTAAATACTTTCCTTATTTAAACCTCAATCTTGTATGTTGATTCACTCCGTGTGAGATTTTCCTTAATTTAATGGATACTTACTTAATTCTACTTATTAATTGATTCATGTTAGCCCAAATTGACTAATTAGCTGATATCTTTGCCTTATTTGTATGCAGTTTATTTCCTACCTTATTCGTTTGCTCTATTGTATGCTATAAAAGCCTTTCATTGTTCTGACACATGGACACTCAGAAAGATCGAGAAACATAGACAAATTTTTATTCACACACACTCTCCATTGTAGTTCTTTCTGTTACTTGTGCTTGTTGCATTGTCTAGCCGGCTAAAAGCCAAGGCTAGACTATTGGATTCAACTTGCCTTCATCTTCCTGTTTGCTATCTCTTAACTGGTTTGTCCCTATTTCTGTTACCATAATCTCTTCTATTTGCTATGTGTCTCGGTATACTTCTGCGTTGATACCTGCCTCTTAGCAATCTCTTACTCAACTACTATGCTTCAGTTCCTATTCTCTATGTCTTATATGATTAGCTCACCCTGAACTACAACATGTGCTTGTTTATTATATGCTTCTTGCTTATTTTAACTAGTATGCTTTAGTCTAGTTACCTCTTTATCCCATGTATCTGTGTTATTAACATACTTCTGTTCTACCCTATGTTTCTCTTAACTAGCCTGACTTAGGTCCTGTCTTGTTCTATGTGATAACATGTTCTTGTTTGATCCATGACACTTATTTACCCATTTCTCAACTAGCACGCCCCAATTCTTGTCCTATTTTTTATGCTGATAGTTTGCCTTAGCATGTTCTTGGTTAACTCATGGTTTCTGTGTACTTTTTTCAAGAATAATATTCTTTAGATTATCATCATCTTTTCTGTATGGATGTCAAATTAGCAATTGACTTCATCATGTTTCTATATGTTAAATCATGTCTAGATGATTCTATTTCGTAATAGTTAATAGACTAAATCAATTCTTGCAAGGTGAAACCTTGTTTGTGACTCTGTTCTGTCTATGATTCCAGTGTTCATGTTTTGTTTAACTACTGGTAATTAAGTCTAAATCAATCCACTGAAACCAAGTCCTGTTCGGTTTGCAACATGTTTCTATTCACTTACAAAAATAAACCCTTTTGTTTTTCTTTCTTCCTTAAAAACTATCCCTTATCCTTATATACTGTTTTCCAACTCCTACTCTTAGTTAACTAAGGCCCTGCCACCCCCAGTGTGAGCTCTACTTAGGGTCCATGAGACTCTTCTGAACTCTTACATATTGGGGCTGGTTTTCCAATCCTTTGTGAATCTTGTTTAACATCTTATTCTGGTGTGAGCATTGCCCAAAGTCCTTGAGACCCTTGGGAACTTTAACACACCAGGAACCAGCTTTATGTGTTATGGATGGGCTACCATTATGCTCAGAGGTGCTGTTGAAGGCATGTTTCCAGGCTTATGTTAGGCCTATGAAGGCTCCCTATAGTATAGTGATTTTCATTATGTAATTCATTCATATTGGTCTGTAATAATAATCTTTGTAAAAATAGATATTGGGGTTATTAGTAAAGTTGGGAGGGATTATTATATATCTTTGTTGGGATTGGGTAGAAATCATGCTTACGGGGTTGTTGTGATTATTCATATGCATTAGAAATCATACGTGTAGAGTTGTTGTGATTATTTATATACAGTAAAAATCATGCCTTAAGTTTGCTGTGATGATTGTTTACTTATGTGCGTTAGAAACCATGCCTATAGGACTTATCTCATTCTTTGAAGTCCTGAATTTTCATACTTTGCATCACTAGAAATCTTGCTTCTAAGGCGTTTCTAAATTATGTATCAAACTTCATGTTCATGCATATCCTTAAGTCTCAATGTGCATTAGAAACCATGCATATAGGATCTTTTCGGGAGTCATTAACTAAGTATAACATTGTGCTCACCTAGATATGTTGTCTATAGGAAATCATGTTTTAAAACAGTTTGATGATTTAGATATCATGCCTATAGGGAATGTGTATACAAAGTAGTTTTCTATGTCATGAAATAACGCTTGTGATCAGTTTCAACACTTAGAAAGTATGCCTGTAGGGTCTGAAGGATAAAATATGCCTGAAATCCGCCTGTTAAATCACTGGTTTATAAAATTGTGGTCTGATTAACGTTTAGATGCCATGTCTATAGGATTTTGCCAGTTTTCACTTAGGCAAGCCTGTAGGACAATTAAATCTTGGGTTTAAAATTGTGATTTCCTTATTGCTTGAAACGTGCTCAGATTCAGTAAGAGGTAAAATTAGTAGGCAAACTAATAAGTATTCACTGCCTCGCCTTAATAGAACTACTGCATATTCTGTTTTTTACTAATTTAGATATCTTGCGATAGGACTCCTAAAACCATAAAACTGCTTATCTGAATGGCGTGCACTTGTTTGTCTATTTGTGGATGTAAATATGAGCCCCTTAATTGCTCTTTATGTGACAAGCCTACCTGTTTTTGTTTGTTGCTTATATTTTCTCCTTTTAAGCACTATAGGTGAGTCTAGAACCACCTTAAATAGAGGTCTTAAACATCTCCGGGTCCATAGGTAAGGGACGGGTAACGCACGCATCAGGCACGTTTTGGATGTTATTAGAATGCTTAGGCAAAGGGGAAGGGTAATTGGGTAGTAAAAGGAAATAATAACTTGTGATTAATGCTATGCGTAGCACCCCAACTTGGGGACGATTACCAAGTATTGCACAGAAGTGATACTATAGGCTAAAAAATCTAGGATCCTTTTTACTCCTTGTTTTAAAAAGTATCTGTTTGTTTATCTGCTTATAAGACTAATTCTCTTAAATTGAGTTTGGCCAAGGTCCACCATTGTGGACCTCAAGGGGTGCCTAACACCTTCCCCTCAAGGTAATTTTGAGCCCTTGCCCAAATCTCTGGATATGTCAACTAGTTTGTGAGTTATTTGCTCTATGTGCCCTAACGCACCTTAATCCGTTAGGTGGCGACTCTTCAAATCTCATACCCACTTCCCAAAAGGAAAAGGAGTTGTCAAAAATGTTGAAACCCGGATTCCGCGAGGAAAAATGGGGCGCGACAGCATGGTGACTCTGCTGGGGATATTTTAGGCTATTACCATAACAAACTTGTCTTTTTGGATTAGTATTGAACACGTCTTATTCTGGTAATACATATGCACACTTTCCCTTTCCCTTTCCCCTTATTTGAATTTAATTGCCTATTTTTCAAGCATTTATTATTTCCTTTATTATAGAAACTGACTTCTCTATTTGTTTTCTTTCTTAAACGTCTCTCAATTATTAAATATTGCATTTATCATTCTTCTAAAGTGCAAATACGTGACAACATGCTATTTATTGCTGCATAAATTATGTTCAACATCATATATCACTCGTGCGTAATCAATCCTATAGCAACGCTTGATGGGTGTTTGCGCCCTTTCTATATATCACCCATTAAATCTAGAAAGGTATACTTGCGGTAAAACTAGTCGATCAACGGTGTAGTCGACGGTTCCATGCCTTTCCCCTCAAGTTGTCCGCTTGAGAGTACCAGTCTAGACCCCCTAGAAACCTTACTTTGATTAATTATGCATGCATCATTGTTAAACCTAGCCGGATTAATATGTTGTCCACATAATAACCCTTTAAGACAAGCCTCGTCCAAAAGTTCATCGGGTTTTCCATAATCCCAACGGACGCCACCACGATTGTGTGCATTAATTTTGGAGAAATAAGTGCCAATATACTAATCATTGTTGTATAAATAGTCGGATCTGGAGGGGAAAGGGGTCTAACCATAATTGTTTTGCAGAAAATGTAGCACGAAGTCCCCACATTCGGCACCATTGTTGCTAGATTGGTGGGAGGATCTTCCATCAAGTGATAAGAATCATGTGAAAAGGGTCTTGGGAAACTTGCCTTCTTTATTGGACCTCCAACCGAATAACATGTTGATCGAAGCTGCCACAATGTTCTGGGACAAAGAAAGAGCTGTGTTTCACTTTGGAAACATAAAAATGACCCCTCTCTTGGAAGGAATAGGGGGATTCGTTGGGCTACCTTGGGACAGTCCTGGTTTATTTGTGCCTGAAAATCGCTCTACTAGGGGGTTTCTGAAAATGATGGGATTAAAGAAGAATGATGACTTGGAGTGCTTGAAAAATTCCTACATACCATTCAACTTCCTCTATGAACGATATGTGTCACAACAAAGCTTATCGTATTTTTTATGACGAATTATCCATCACTTCCTTGAGTTGGATTCACTGCAGGGTTTTTGTGTTCATCCTCTATTTCTTGGGCATGTTAGTGTTCCTGATCCAAGCGGACAGAATCCACACCAGACTGGCCATGTTAACCAAGACCTTGATGGAGAAGATTGAAGGGCAGGCATATACCATTGTCCTTATGATCATAACATACATATATCGGGCCTTAGAACGCTGTCAGAAGGAGTACAAACACTTCGAAGGTTGCAATCTGCTGCTACAAAATGGTCAATATCGTCAAGAGCTTCCGCGAAGGCCGTGGAATGATCACAGACCTTTCTATCATCCTAATAAAATGAACTATATCCCAGACATGTTTGCTCAACCAGAAGATGTTATAGGATGGGTGCAATTTTTCAACAATTTGACTGAGGATCAGGTTCAATGGATGTTTGAATGGTTCCCTACCAATGAGTTCATCATCAGATCTAGGGCTGTCCAAAATTAGTACTGATCGGGTTGAGGGGCATATACCCTTATGCTCCCATCAGAGTTATAAGGCAGGAAGTAGGTCATACCGCGAGTTGCTAAAATGAGTCTCTACAGGGCAACTTTTCAGGATGATGACGTCCCATACAATTGTGAAGCTCAGTATATGTGGCATTTGAAAATTATCATGGAAAAGTATACCATCTAGCCAGACCGATATCATGCTGGTCATGTGTACTTTTACTCCTCATGGTTAGAGGATAACATAGAAGGGATATTCAAGCCAAGGGTTGGTCCAAGAAATAGAGTCATAGATGAAGTTGCCGAGGAATAAGTGAAGTACAACAAACTGCGCAAAAGCGTTCACGAGTCCACATGGAGCGACATAAGACCGATATGGAACTAATTAATAAGTGGAGGAAGAGGGCTGTTAAATCAAGCGAAAGGTTGGAATATCTAAAGTACAGTCTGATGGAATTGGAAGGAAAGATGAGGAATAGGGTCACCGATTGCCAGAACACCAAAGGAAATGAAGGAGGACATTTAGCAAGAGCATACCTACTGCTAAACCTGCGCGAACTGGGGAATTTGATCGAGAAGAGCATCTAGCCTGGAGAAGGTCCTTCTGGGACCAAGTAGAATAGGCTTATTTGCTTCTTTTTTAAAAATTTAATAAGGCCAAGTGTCATTAGTGACTTATCTTATTTAGTGTCATTTTAGATTCATCTATTTTTACATTAATGAAATGAGGCAATCATTGACACTGAAATTCTCCAAACCTATTTGTTGTTAGGCCTACCTCAGGCACAACAAGGCTCCCAAATTAGGATGCAAATTTACATTCCCACAATATGTGTTTAAATACTGCAAGCATTTTTCAGAACCCTCACTAACTTGTTTAAATTTTGTTTTTATTTACTTTTAGTATTCCCATCCCTTAATGTTGGTTCGCACATACTGGTATCATCAACATATCACACTAGTGTAGTGTCCCTCCACCTCCTCCTCCTTCAAGTAACCCGAAAAGCATAGGAAAATCTAAGATGGATGACTTGAGTGGTATATGAAAAGAAAATGCTAAGAATATTGAAACTTCAGATGGTCGGAGTACTCTAGATCAAAATGATTTGGTCCTGCGATTGGAGCAAAAAATACTGGAGATACGAGGAGAACTTGAGTCGGTCCGCAACTTGGAAAACTTCTCCCTCGCTCTGAATGTCCCGGACGTCAACCAACAAAATTTTCAAAACCCAGCCCTCCTGAAAATACGCCAAACCAATGTTCATAAAATCCTCCCACACCCCATCAATAAGCCACACCACCTCAAAACCCCAATCTTATGTCGGTACCAACTCATCCACAAGACCATCATCAACCAACCCAGTACCCGTAAACCACTAACTATCACACTCTTCAGAACACACCATAACCTATTCCTGATCCTCAAAACTCAACCAACGATCACCACTACACCCAAATCCCTGGAACCCACCAAAACAATCCCATATACGTGGAAACACAACCTCACTCTGCTCAACCAATATGCAGGCCACGAACAAAGCATTGCAATCAAGTGGCATATCAAAAAATAAAAGAGTAGGGTTAGTAATGGTGGTCCAAGGACCAAATTTCCCACTCACATACCAAACACCTCCACCTACGTACCAACCCTCACCTCCCAGATACTCTCAACCCGCCACCGCCTATCACACTTATAACACCCAGCCAGCCTACTATCATTTACCTCCAACTTATCTAAATTACCAAAAACACCGACCTAATTTTGATCGCAAACCACCCAGACAATACACTATCATTGCTGAACCCAACAACCAGCTGTATGAAATCTTGAAGGCTGCTTGTTATGTCACCCCTATTCCTGCTGTGGCAATGGAGAATTCATCTCAATGGGTCAACTCGAATAAAACCTGTGCATATTATTCTGTATGAAGGGGCACACTATTGATGAGTTTCGGACATTGAAAGATAAGATCTGGACATTGATTGATAATAAGGTCATACAGGAGAAGGAAGTTGTACCCAACGTCCGCAACAATCCTCTTCTAGATCATAGGGGAGAAGGGATTAATGTGATAGAAACTGATGAGGAGTGGAATCCTAGAGGATCAATTAGACTTATCAATGAGGGAGACGATCCTAAGAAGCCCGCAGTCATGCTCAATCCTATTGCGGTCCAGGTATAACCGCCATTTGAGGTTGAGGTAACCGCATCGGTTCCATTTGAGGTTGAAGTAGTACCACCTGCAGTCGTGCTTGTTCCATTTGAGGTAGAAGTGGCCACTCCTTTCACAGTGATAGTAGCAACCACACCTCCTTTCAAGTCCAACACCATACCTTGGGATTACGTCGCTGAAGCTAGGCAAAAAGGAGAAGCAAAAATGGAGGAATTTGATGCCGCATAAGGGATGACCCGAACTGGAAGAATCTATACACCTAAAAATTTGGGAGGATCAAGCAAGGAGGTCTAAACAAACTCTTATTGAAACTAGACCAGACGATCTTTGGAGGAAAGTACAGATGAGAGAATACTCATTCGTCGATCATCTAAACAAGACTCCCGCCCAGATATCTATCCTATCGCTATTGCAAAATTCTGAAGCACATAGGAGTGCTCTGATAAAGGAGTTGAATGAAGATTATGTGCCCAAAAATATCACTAGTGGAGAGATGGCCAACATGGTAGCGCAAGTGCTGCAGAGTCACAATATCACCTTCCACGAGGATGAACTACCGCCTGAAGGGTTAAGTCATAACGGGGCACTGCATATCACAATATAGTTTGAAGACAAATTCATTTCTAGGATATTAATAGATGGGGATTCAAGCCTCAACAATTGTCCATTAACTACTCTGAAAAGATTGGGCAAAGATTTCCATGAGATACGGGTAGGAAGTATAAATGTGAAAGCATTTGATAGGTCTCAACGGGCCACGATTGGGAAAATTAACCTTTGTCTGCTGATGGGCCAAATTGGCTCGATGTGAAGTTCCAAGTACTAGACATATTAGCTACATATAATCTTCTACTGGTTCGACTTGGATACATGTCGCTCGGGCTGTGGCTTCCACGCTGCACCAGGCCGTGAAGTTCGAGTGGAACCATTAGGAGGCAATCATTCATGGAGATGGAAGTAACCCCATTTATACTAGTCAAACTATCCTGGCCATCGAGAATAGATGAAGGCTGGGTAGAGAAGCTTATCACCATATTGAACATGTCAATGCAATTGAAAAGGACAAGTGGTAGAGTAACAAAATAGAAAGCATACTGGCATGTTTTGGGTATGAACCCGACAAAGGGCTTGGGAAGGAACTCCAGCACATTACCAAACCAATACAGCTGAAACGTCATGGTACCACTTTTGGACTTTGGTACCAGTACACCTAGAAAGAATACGACGATTGGTAGCCTCCATGACGTGGTCCTTATTACCCTCTCGAGCAGTCGGTACCATACCTAAGTCAGACTTTTCACCAGGCCGATACAATATGGGGAGCTGCAGAGGAAAAAACTTTGGCTGGAGCGAGAAACTTGTTCCTGGAAGACGAGAATATGGATTGTAATGCAATAATTGAGGAGGAGGAAGAAGAAGGCCTCACCATTCAGGTTGTGGAGAAAGAGCTGTTCGCAGGAATTGGACTGCCACATCATCCTTGTCACACCTCCTTTTTTACACACCCCGAGAGTATATGGGAGTTTTTCCAATTAAAGTGACATTATTCGAAATGAGATTAATTAATTTATCAGAGTCACCACTTGGAATAGTTTAATTGGTGTCCCAAGTCACCAGTTTATTTTTAAGTCACAAATCGAGGAAGTTTCAACTTTATTTTTAAAAGTCTGCGAACCAGAAATTCTAGATAAGAAATTCTATTAACCCGGGAGAATGTGTTAGGCATTCCCGGGTTTCGTGGTTCTAGAACGATCGCTTAGCGATTTATACTTGAGTTAAACTGTTTAACTACTCATTTTTAGGACCTATGTGAATTTATCTTTTTACCGCTTTTAATCACTTGATTTGTTCGTAATGAAAGAAATTATTTACTCGTACGTATACTCATTTCCTTTGGCACATCAAGAATCATGTCACACGTACGTGTCCATAATTAATCAAGCTTTATTAATATTGAGCAAGTTCGGTCGAAGTTGCACGAACGCATACCTCGATTTATTTTTAGAAAAATCATAATTATGTTACGCGAACGTATACATAATCACGATAATAGACTAAGTCGCGCCTAAAGAAAGCTAAGAATGTTTGAGAATTGATTATTTTCCTAGAGTTCAAGAACGCATGTGAAAGATTCAAGTGTTATGGAGTTTCTTTGTAGAAGTACATATAAGATAATCTAAAAAAATTTAATTGAAAAAAATAGGAATACACATTATTCAAGTTTGGAACTACACAATCAACTCATCCAGAAATAAAACAATCTAGATTAACAAAAAAAATGTTGTTCACTTGCACATTTTTTACTCAATTAAACTAGAGATTGCATACAATAAAACCAAAGAAAAGCTTAAAATGTTGTCTGTACAGAGATTGAGCTTCTGAGTGGAAGGTGCATTAGTTTGTAGAGCAAATTATGTATTTCATGTTTTAGTAAAGAAACATAGGATTATTATACATCATTGAGCGATAATATTTGATAAATGAAGCTACAGTATGATTCCATGAGCATCACTAAGACAAGAAATTGGCCATGTTATGTAAGTACACAAAGGAAAGGCAAAACTAGCTCCATTTTCTACCTTCATCAGAAAAACTTCTTACTTTAGATTAGGCAAAAAATGATAACAATAGTAGGCTATTTCAAGCAAGAATTTCATCATAATAAACTCAAACCCATATCTAAGTAAAACACCAACATATACATGAAACAAAGATTTGGGATAAGAGATTGAATCTTTAGCAACAACAATTTTTTTTTTATTAGCAAGCTCCTTCAATTTTTAGGTTCCCTTGATTTTAGGAGTTAGCATTATTTTATAGGCGTATGAATTAGGTTAGGTCAAATGAAGAATTGGTATGGACTCAATATTTTAGACTTGAAAGGATTTGGGTCATGAATTTGGGCTAATTAACTTTGGGGTAGGAAGACTAAATCAAAATCTTTTTTTTTCTTTTTCTTTGATGTTCAAATCTAATAAAATCCTAAATCAATCTAATTTATAAAATTTAAAATTGTTTATTTACTAAAATAACTAATTAACTTAAAACTAAATAAAATACTACTTTCTAAAGACTAAAAGCTAAATATGTAAAAATGACCATTTTTGTAATATTTCTTAATAAAATTAATTCCTACATGCGAATTGGACCTAAGATGACATGAAATTAAAATGTGATATTTTTTTTTTATTATTTTTCTAGAATTTTAAAATAATAAAAACGCATGAAATGCAATTAAATAAAGAATAACTTCTAAAATCCCTTAAAAATTATTTTTGGTTAATTTTTAGGAGTTATTTTCACGTGGGAAAAAAATTAGGTGCTCAAAATCCGGGCTTGCCGAGTCCCTGGGAAGCTTGGCAATTAGCCTGATCTGTTTTTATAGCCATACTAGGCATTTAAGATATTTTCAGTAATTTTGTTTTAAAGACGCATTTTGTTTTGAAGTAATTACTCGAGCCATCGAGCCGTACCTATTTTGGATATTTTCAAATTTAAATCAATGCATTGCTATTTAGTATTCATTATTATCTTTCACAATTTTTCTTCCACAGTGTTATTATTTCTTTCATTGATGAAATGATGACTGTGACATGTAATGAGACAACGCAATATAAGTATAAAAGAAGAAGATGAAATACCTGAGGAAGTCGTCAAAGAGGTTGAGAACTTTGAGAACAAACCTAAGTCCAACCTGGACGAAATCGAAGCAATCAACTTGGGAGACGCCAAGACAATCAAGGAGACTCGCATAAGCATTCGGTTATCACCCTCAGATAAGGAAGAGTGCATTAGTTTCCTGAAGGAATATGAGGATATCTTTGCATGGTCATGTAATGACATGACTGGTTTGAGCACATGCATAGTGGATCATAAGTTGCCTACCAATCCAATGTGTCCGCCGATGAAGCAGAAATTCAGGAAGTTCAAACCAGACATAAGTCTGAAAATCAAAGAGGAGGTCACTAAGCAAATCAAAGCCAAAGTTCTTAGGGTAGTTGAGTACCCAACCTAGCTAGCCAATATTGTACCAGTTTCGAAGAAAGATGGGAAAGTCAGGGTGTGTATTAACTATCGGGATTAAAATAGAGCAAGTCCCACGGACAATTTCCCACTGCCAAATATACACATTTTGGTCGACAATTGCGCCAAGAATGAACTCAAATCCTTTGTAGATTTCTTCGCAGGTTATCACCAGATCTGGATGGACGAGGAAGACGTAGAGAAAATAGCTTTTATTACACCATAAGGAGTGTACTACTACAAGATGATGCCATTCGGTCTAAAGAATGCTGAGGTTACCAACATGAGAGCCATAACGACCATCTTCCATGATATGATACACAAGGAAATAGAGGTGTATGTTGAGAATGTCATCATCAAATCCAAGAGGGCCGCAGATCACATAGCAAACTTGAGAAAGTTCTTTGACAGGCTAAGGAGATACAATCTAAAATTGAACCCCACAAAGTGTGAATTCGGGGTTCCCCAGGAAAGCTATTGTGATTCATCGTCAGCCGTCGAGGAATTGAGTTGGACCTGTCGAAAGTTAAGGTTATCCAAGAGTTACCACCACCAAAAAGTAAGAAGGACATGATGAGCTTCCTAGGATGCCTCAACTACATTAGGCGCTTCATAGCACAATCCACGGTAATATGTGAACCCATCTTCAAAATTTTGAGAAAAGATGCTAAAACTAGGTGGACCGAGGATTGTCAGAAGGCTTTTGACAAAATCAAGGAATACCTGTCTACACCGCCGGTCCTAGTCCCGCAAGAACCTGGGAGACCATTGTTGCTCTATCTTTCTGTATTAGATAGAGCTTTTGGATGTGTTTCGGGACAACATAACGAAACAGGAAGAAAGGAGCAAGCCATATACTACTTGAGTAAGAAGTTCAAATCTTATGAAGCACGATACTCTCTACTGGAATGCACTTGTTGTGGCTTAACATGGACAGCTCAGAAATTGAGGCATTACTTTTGTGCCTATACAACATACCTCATATCCAGGATAGACCGTTTGAAGTACATCTTTTAGAAGAACATGCCAACCAAGAAGTTAGCCAAGTGGCTAATGTTGTTAAGCAAGTTCGATATTGTATATGTAACTCAGAAGGCGGTCAAAGAAGAAGCATTGGCAGACCATCTTTCCGAAAATACTGTGGAAGGAGAATACGAACCACTAAAAATATATTTTCCTGACGAAGAAGTGTCATTCATAGGAGAGGACATTGCTGAAGCGTACGACGGTTGGAGGATGTTCTTCGATGGGGCTGTAAACTTTAAGGGAGTGGTCATTGGAGCAGTGTTGGTATCAGAAATAGGTCAACATTATCCGGTATCTGCAAAGCTTAGGTTTCCATGCACCAACAATATGGCGAAATATGAGGCTTGCATTATGGGGATCAATTTGGCCATTGATATGAATATACAAGAGTTATTGGTAATTGTCGATTCGGATCTTATGGTACATCAGGTTCAAGAAGAATGGGCTATGAAGAACACCAAGATACTACCATACTTTTATCATGTGTAGGAGTTGATAAAGAGATTCACAAAGATAGAATTCAAACATGTGCCTAGAATTCAAAATGAGTTCGTAGATGCACTGGCCACTTTGTCATCAATGATACAACATCAGGATGAGAATTTCATCGATCCCATCTCAGTGAGAATCCATAATCAACCGGCTTACTGTGATCATGTTGAGGACAAAATAGATGGAAAACCTTGGTTCCACGTCATCAAAGAATATTTAGCGAAAGGAGAATATCCATAATAGGCAAACCATACTCAAAAACGCACACTACGGAAGTTGTCCAATCACTTCTTCCAAAACGGAGGAACCCTGTATTGAAGAACTTTTGATTTGGGGTTATTAAGATGTGTTGACGCAAATGAGACTTCCAGATTACTTGAAGAGGTACATGCCGAAACTTGCGGACCACATATGAATGGTTTTGTCCTAGCCAAGAAAATACTCAGAGCTGGATATTTTTGGATGACCATAGAAACAGATTGCATCTGGTACGTCTAGAAATGCCACCAGTGCCAGGTAAATGCATACATGATATATGGACCACCTAACGAGCTCAATGCAACCAGTGCATCTTGGTCTTTTGTTGCCTGGGGAATGGGCGTCATTGGTCTAATTGAGCCCACCGTCTCTAACGGGCACCGGTTCATTTTGGTGGCCATCGATTACTTCACAAAATGGGTAAAGGCTGCATCCTACAAAGCTATAAAGTCATCGCAAATTTTGTCAAAGATTGTATTGTTTGCCGATTCGGGGTTCCAGGGTCCATTGTCACGGATAATGCCGCAAATCTCAACAGTGATGTGATGAAATCCATGTGTGAAACCTTCAAAATCAAACACAAAAACTCTACAGCATAAAGGCCTCAAATGAATGGAGTTGTGGAAGCTGCCAACAAGAACATCAAGAAGATACTAAATAAGATGGTAGAAAATCACAAATAATGGCACGAGAAGTTACCTTTTGCCTTATTGGGGTACCGTACCACAGTCCACTCATTAACTAGGGTAACTCCCTATTTACTAGATTATGGCACCGAAGCTCTCATTCTAGCTGAGGTAGAAATTCTTTCTTTAAGAATCATACAAAAAGCCGAACTCAATGATGCACAATGGATAAGGAGCCGATATGAGAAACTAGACCTCATAGATGAAAAAAGAATGAATGCAGTATTTCACGGTCAGCTTTATCAGAACAGAATGTCCTGAATAAAAAGATCAGATCAAGATAATTTGCACCGGGGCAGCTGGTGCTGAAGCGGATCTTCTCGCATCAGGATGAAGCCAAAGGGAATTTTTCACCCAATTGGCAAGGTCCTTACATGGTTCACAGAGTACTAACAGTTTGAGCACTTATACTTGCATAAATGGATGGAGAAGTTTGGCCAAAACCTATTAATTCAGATGCAGTCAAGAGATACTATGCTTAATTGTTTGAAATCACTCATCATATGTAATTGAACTACGCTTGACCTGATTCCCATTTAAGAGGGGATACGTAGGCAGCCCTGTGGGTTCGATCATATCTTAATAAAATCTTTATTTGCCTAGAACCAGAAACTGAGGAAGAATTTTGAGAAGGACCCTCAAAATTCTGAGAGCAAGTCCAACAGATGCCATCATATGTAAGACAGTTAAGTAACTAGGGCAGAATTTTGAGAAGGATTCTCAAAATTTCGGAGCAGCTCCAACCAATTTCGCTACATGCAGAACGGTCAAAGGATTATTTGACCAAACTGGGGTAGAATTTTAAGGAGGACCCTCAAACTTCTAGTGCAAGGAAGCCGCAATGTCTCTAAAGTGTTACAATCATTAGTTCATCTAATTTACTTGATACTATGTACCATTATGTTTTCTAAAATAACTCTATTTTCATCAATAAGTGCATATTTTCGAAAACTTTATTTTCGTGACAGCTAGGTGTTACCCAGGGCAACTCAAACAGGACCTCCACAACAGAGCAAAGCAAAGCCACCAGACGAAGGCACGAACCAACCTCCCCCTACAAAACTCACAATTTTTCTTTGGATGCAGGCATATTGAACATAACATGGGTATTCACAAATGTTCCCATATCAAAATCACTACCAATTAGGCCACCAGACGGAAATATTTATCCAGCTAAGAAATATTCTACTCCTATTTGCTACTTGTTCACTGCATAAGGCTAACCACTGCCTTCTCTTTGCATGAGACTAAGCCCTGCCTCCATATTTGCATAAGGCTAAGCACTGCATTCTCTTTGCATGAGACTAGGCCTTGTCTCAAATCTTGCATGAGGCTAATCCCTGCCTACATATTTGCATAAGGCTAAGCACTGCCTTCTCTTTACATAAGACTAAGCCTTTTCTCAAATATTGCATGCGGCTAAGCCATTCCTCCATATTTGCATAAGGCTAAGCATTGCCTTCTCCATGCATAAGACTAAGCCTTGTTACAAATCTTGCATGAGGCTAAGCCCAGCCTCCATACTTGCATAAGTCTAAGCATTGCCTTCTCATTGCATGAGACTAAGCGTTATCTCAAATCTTGCATGAGGCTAAGCTCTGCCTTCATATCTTCATAAGGCTAAGAATTGCTTTCTCCTTGCATGATAATAAGCCTTGTCTCAAATCTTGCATGAGGCTAAGCCCTCACTCCATATCTGCATAAGCCTAAGCATTGCCTTCTATTTGCATAAGGCTAAGAACTACCTTCTCATGGGACAACATCGTCTCCCAATGCAAAAGTATTGCTCTATTCCAAACATTGCATTATTTTCTTCTCTCGGGGCTAAGTTCTGCCCCCAAACTCTGCACGAGGCTAAGTGTTGCCTTGTTCTTACCTTTGGTATAATGTCTTTTCACTTCATGAGCTGATGTATAGCCAACTTGTCCAAAAGCGTCATAGTCTGAAGGCATCATCCTCATTGCCTGAAGGCACCATGTCATGGACTGAGGATCTCTCAATACTGCTCATCATTATTCAAAGGCGTCATAGTTCAGAGGCACCATTATCATGGTCAGAGAAAATCATTTCATGTCCTGTGAATCTCTTATCTCATGATCCATGGCACGGGACATCATGGTCTAAGGACGTTATCTTCACTATCCAAAGATAACCTTGCATGGTCCAAAGAAAATATGCATCATGTTTAAATTCTCACAATAATCTATATACTTGCGTGCATTGTGTATTAAGTTTCCCAGGAAATCCAGGAAATAACCGTTATTCAAACAGGAGCAACCTTTGATTTTCTCCTTTTAAGCACCATAGGTGAGTATAAAACCACCTTAAATAGAGGTCCTAAACACCTCTAGGGTCATAGGTAAGGGATGGGTAATTCACGCATAGGGCACGTATTGGATTTTATTAGTACGCTTAGGCAAAGGGGAAGGGTAATTGGGTAGTAAAAGGAAATGATGACCTGTGCGTTAATGCTATGTGTAGCACCCCAACTTGAGGACGATTACCAAGTATTGCACTGAAGTGATCCTATAGGCTATAAAACCTAGGACCCCTTTTACTCCCTTTTTTTTAAAATTGAGTATACCAAGTATTGCTGATAAGACTAATTCGCTTAAATTGAGTTTCACTGGGACCCACCATTGTGGACCTCGAGGGGTGCCTAACACCTTCCCTCAAGTTAATTTCGAGCCCTTACCCAAATCTCTGGTGATGTAAACCAGTTTGTGAGTTATTTGCTCTAGGTGCCCTAACACACCTTAAACTATTAGGTGGCGACTCTTTAAATCCCACACCCAATTCCTAAAAGGAAAAGGAGTTGTCCTAAAATGTCAAAACCCGGACTCCGCAAGGAAAAAAGAGGCGCGACACCAGATGAATTCTCTTCATACTAAAAGAACAAGCTCAAACATGATTGTCAAGACTATTATTGAGATGAAATTTAACTTTTCTGCATTTATACGGATGGATAAGACATGTACCGAAGGAGGAACAATGTGAAATTCTTGGGGCTTGTCATTCTTCTGCATATGGTGGCCACCATGGTGGAGAAATAACGATGGCCAAAGTAATAAGTTGTGATTTCTATTGGCCTACTCCTTACAAGGATGCAAGTGATATAGTCAATCATTCTAATGAATGTCAAAGTTCTGGTGGAATCTCAAAGATTTATATACAATGGAAATCATGCCTTTAGGTTGCTGTAATGATTGTTTACTTATGTGCATTAGAAATCATGCCTATAGGACTTATCTCATTCTTTAAAGTCCTGAATTTTCATACTTTGCATCACTAGAAATCCTGCTTCTACGGCGTTACTCAATTCTGTATCAAAATTCATGTTTATGCATATCCTCAAGTCTCAATGTGCATTAGAAACCATGCCTATAAGATATTTTTGGGAGTTATAAACTAAGTATAACATTCTGCTCACTTAGATATCATGTATATAGGAAATCATGTTTAAAATCAGTTAGACGATTAAGATATCATGCCTAGAGGGAACGTGTATAAAAATTAGTTTTCTATGTCATGAAATAATGCTTGTGATCAGTTTCAGCACTTGGAAATCATGCCTGTAGGGTCTAAAGGATAAAATCTACCTGAAATCCGCCTGTTAAATCACTGGTTTATAAAATTGTGGTCTGATTAACGTTTAGATACCATATTTATAGGATTCTGCCAGTTATCACTTAGGCAAGCTTGTAGGACAATCAAATCATGGGTTTAAAATTGTGATTTCTTTTTTACTTGAAACGTGCTCAGATTCAGTAAGACATAAAATTAGTAGGCAAACTAATATGTATTCACTGCCTCACCTTAATAGAACTACTGCATATTCTGTTTTGTACTCATTTAGATATCTTGCCTATAGGACTTATAAAACCATAAAAATTGCTTATCTGATTGGCGTGCACTTGTTTGTCTATTTGTGGAGGTAAATATGAGCCCCTTAATTGCTCTTTATGTGATAGGCCTACCCGTTTTTGTTTGTCGCTTTGATTTTTTCCTTTTAAGCACCATAGGTGAGTCTAAAACCACCTTAAATAAAGGTCCTAAACACCTCCAGGGTCATAGGTAAGGGATGGGTAATTCACGCATAGGGCACGTATTGGATTTTATTAGTACGCTTAGGCAAAGGGGAAGGGTAATTGGGTAGTAAAAGGAAATGATGACCTGTGCGTTAATGCTATGTGTAGCACCCCAACTTGAGGACGATTACCAAGTATTGCACTGAAGTGATCCTATAGGCTATAAAACCTAGGACCCCTTTTACTCCTTTTTTTCTAAAATTGAGTTTACCAAGTATTGCTGATAAGACTAATTCGCTTAAATTGAGTTTCGCTAGGACCCACCATTGTGGACCTCGAGGGGTGCCTAACACCTTCCCTCAAGGTAATTTCGAGCCCTTACCCAAATCTCTGGTGATGTAAACCAGTTTGTGAGTTATTTGCTCTAGGTGCCCTAACACACCTTAATCCGTTACGTGGTGACTCTTCAAATCCCATACCCAATTCCCAAAAGGAAAAAGAGTTGTCCCAAAATGTCAAAACCCAGACTCCGCGAGGAAAAAAGAGGCGCGATACCAGATGAATTCTCTTCATACTAAAAGAACAAGCTCAAACATGATTGTCAAGACTATTATTGAGATGAAATTTAACTTTTCTGCATTTGTACGGATAGAGTGATTAGAAGACATGTACCGAAAGAGGAACAATGTGAAATTCTTGGGGCTTGTCATTCTTCTGCATATGGTAGCTACCATGGTGGAGAAACAACGACAGCCAAAGTAATAAGTTGTAATTTCTATTGGCCTACTCCTTACAAGGATGCAAGTGATCTAGTCAAGCATTCTGATGAATGTCAAAGTTCTGGTGGAATCTCAAAGAAAAACGAAATGCCCCTCGCCACCCTTTTAGAGATTTATATATACTTGATGGGTGGGTTATTGACTATTGACTTCATGGGTCCTTTTGTGAGTTTTTGTGGAAACACCTACATCTTGGTCGCTGTTTATTATGTATCCAAATGGCTTGAGGCAATTGCTCTACCCAACAACGAGGCAAGAAATGTGGTGGCGTTCTTACAGAAGAATATTTTCACAAGGTTTGGTGCTCCACGGGCTATCATAAGCAATGAGGGTCGTATTTTTTGCAACAAAGTCTTCGACACCTTACTCATCAAGTATGGTTTCACTCATAAAGTCATGACTCCCTATCTTCCACAAGCAAGTGGTCAAGTGGAAGTCTCCAACCGAGAGATAAAAAGTATTTTGTCCAAAACTGTGAATGCAATAGGACGAATTGGTCCAGGAAACTTGATGATGTTTTATGGTCTTATAGGACAGCTTACAAAACACCTATAGAAATGTCTCCATACAGATTGGTGTTCAGAAAAGCTTGTCATCTTCCGGTGGAGCTTGAGCACAAAGCCATGTGGGCTTTAAAGAAGTTGAATCTTGAGTAAGATATCACCTCCAACTTAAAGGTGGCACATTAGAATGAGTTAAATGAGTTCTGTTACCATGCATACACAAGTTCATCCTTATACAAAGAGAAGATGAAATATCTTCATGACAAGTACATTTGGAACAAAGAGTTTAAAGAGGGTGATCTTGTGTTGTTGTTCAATTCAAGGTTGCGGATGTTTCTCAAAAAGTTAAAGTCTAAATGGAGTGGCCCGTTTGAAGTTGTGAGTGACACCGTTTTGTACATTGGACTTAAAAAATAAAAATGATGAGGTATTTAGAGTTAATGTTCACCGGGTGAAGCATTATCTGGGAAAAGTTGGTGATGGACACATCGTGGAGGTAATTCATTTCAAATGATGGTAATCTTCATCGTGTCGCGATGTTAAATCAAGCATTTCTTGGGAGGCAACCCATGTTTATTTTATTTTTCTTTTCTTCTTCTTTAGATAGGTCTTATTTTGTGCTAACTTGTTTTGAAGTTTGCTGCAGGAATGAGTGTGATTTACAGGAACTATGCTTAGATAAATTGGCCAAGCATGGAAAATGTGTTGACCGCATAAATTTTGAATGCTACAGCAGAAGGTAACGGCGGACGTACAATTCTTGTGCAGACCGCACAAATTGAGATGGGAAAATGCAAAATATCTGAAGTTTGTTTGTTAGAGAAACAACCAAAGTGCAGTCGCAAAGCAAAATCTGTGGTCTGTACTAAAATCTACAGCCGCACAACTAAATCTGCGGACTGCAGATCATCAAAGGCAAGTGAACCCCCAGGTAACAAAGTGCCGACCACAAAAGAAATTCTGCCAGACCCGTTGTATTTAAATAGTAATCCTAAGGCTAACACTTATGACCCCAGTGTACAATCTTTTCACTCTTTGAGCACTTAAAAAGGCTAAAACTTTGCACGCTTCTGTTAAATCATCTATCACGCTAGATACACATCTATGATCATTCCTTAGCACTGCTTCATCACTGGTATGCTTCAGTTACTCATAGATTTTTAAACTTTTAGTCTAATTTCAACTTTGTTAGTTAGTTCAAGCCATTTGTTGCTAGAAGTAAATTTTACAACCATGTGGTGTTTAACTTGTGTTGGGTCAACTCCTAATTGCTATTTGGGGAATGGGTATCTTGATTATCATGTTTTATTGCTATTACCATGTCAAATTTGTGCAAAAATTGAAGCCCTTAGGAAGTCTGCTCGATTTAATTTTGAAATATATGGCCGCACATGAAATTTTATGATCTTCATAAGTGGAGATTAGGGCAGTTGGTGAAGCATGATTATGCGGACCGCAGAAATTCCATTGTGGTAGCAGAAAGTGTATGCGGCCATAGATCAGACCAATCTTTGTCTTCAAAGAGTTGTTATTTTGAGGTATCCAATGTGCAGTCGCAATGAAAATTGTGTAGACTGCACTTTAGATGTGCAGTTGCACTCAAAATTGTGTAGATCACAGTTTCATCTCTGTGGCCGCAAGTTCAAATTGTGCGGTCTGCAAAAACCAGGCTGTGACAACACTTGCAATTGTGTGGACTACACTTCCCCACCCTGCAAACATGTTATGTTTTGTAAATTTTTGATTACCTACACTTGAACTAGAATGGACTCCTACTATTGCTTGATACAAATAATGGTTAGATTATGAGGTCGTGGTTATACATCAAAGGGGAGGGGTGAACCTTCTAGAGGTCGAGGCACGAGTGCCTTACCCCTTGCCCTTCAAAAGACTATATCCAAAAAGGCAATAGTTGTTCGAGGTAGGACTATAGATCCCGCCTAATCAAGATCTTATGTCCCATCTAGGGAAGCATCGGAGAGCGACTGAGTCCAAGAGCAAGCTGCTCTTTAATCATCGCCACAATAGTTTCAGGGAAGATATCAACTCCGAGACGAGCCTTCCACCTCTGAGAGCACTTCCGAGGGTCCGAAAGGTGATAGTCAAGCTTCGCAGCCCTCATCCACACATGACCCTTTCGCACCAGCTACTACAGTGGATGTAGATGATATTCTGGATAATGGCCGAGGAGGTGATACTAGAGTTGTCAGCCTTGAGAGGTCAAAGAAGAAAGAGATATGGTAAGATAGATTTGCTAGTCTAGCTGCCTTCACGAGTTTTTGATAGTGTTGGTGATCGCTGCCGACCTAACGCTACACCAAGGTAGGAAGAGCGGGTTGCAATAGTTTTTACCCGAATAGTGGTTCGGGATCGAATTTCCACAGGGAGCTAGTAGTGGAGTTGTATTGTCTGTCTAGTCTAAAAATGCGGTTGTGCTTCTAATGTCACTTCAAACATTTTTGGTTTTCTTTGATTTTTGTAACTACTATTATAAAAATAATGATTAAAACTAAATTATGCCACGAGAATATTGCTAAGATATATTTAATATAGAGAAAGGCACTAGGGTCGTGACACTATCTAGGTGGCTAATCGATGGGTAGAAGTTACTAAGGGTAGATTGATATATTTGGGGCTTATGCTATAACTGTTGCACAATTATATCCACTCTCACACCTCTCGGTAGAGAGAGTGATTTTTCCCAATTGACTCTCGAGAGTCCAATTGGGTAGGCCAATTTGATCAAGCAACTAGGGTTCAAGTAGGGTGATTACTCTCTCGAGATTTAACCCATTAATTGGGACAATCTCTCATGAGTCCATCCCAATTCTTTGTTGGGTCAATTTTGGGGTCATAAACTCTCTTTCTCAAGAATAGTCAAACCCACTAAGCTTGAATCTATGTTTGCAACCACAAATTCGGAATTGAAACATAAAATCAACCCAAATAGCAAACACCCAATATCATTCTAACCCTAGATGGAAACACCCATCAATTACACACACTAGGGTTGAGCCACAACCCTAGCTAATAGGTTTAGCTACTCATGCTAGGTACAAAATTGAAGAAATAGATTAAGAGCTAAGCATATTAATTAATTACTCAGAAGAAACTACAATAATAAAGAGCAAAAGTGCTGAAAATGGCTACAATATCGAGTCTCACAAGCTCAGCTGCGTTCAGAATATAAAACTCTACCTAAAAATGGTAAAATGTTCAATTTATACTAGGCTGGAAAAATTGGACAAAAATACCCTTGCGGGGTCAGCGCGGACTACGCAAAAAGGATCGTGGCCGCACTGGCTCTTGGACTTATAATTTCAGCTTCTCTGAAGTTGAGGACCGCGGACCGCGAGAGAGTGCACCGCAGCCGCGATGGGAGTTGGCGCGGCCGCACATAAAGGAGCGCGGATGAAATTGCTAAAACCTCAGCTCTCTGAATCTCGTTCACGCAGACCGCGCAAAAGAGAAGCTCGGCCCCGTGGCTTTAATCCCCAAATTTTCTAGTCTCTAAACCTCATGTCCGCGGACCGCATAAAAGGGTAGCGCGACCGCGAAGTCTGACCGCGGACTGCGTGATTAGTACTGCGCCCGCGTTGCCTCCAGCTTGAAAATGCCAAGTCTCTGAATCTCCTAGTGCGGACGCATTCACTCTTGCGCGGTCCACACTAGGCCCTCTTTTCCTCATTTCACTTAGTCTTTGACATTTGGGCAGGTTTCACTCTGTTTTGAGCCGATCTTTGACCTTTGCCACTTTGTTGCTCAAACCTGCAATCAAGCACAACTTGTGAGCATTTTTAGACTATTTTGTAGCAATTTGTAACCAAAGCATAAGCAAGTAGGGGTATAAAACATGGTAAAATCCCGACTTATCAACTCTCCCAAACTTAAACCTTTGCTTGTCCTCAAGCAAACAAAATAAGACCCACCCCTTAAAGGACAATCCAAGTAATTCCAGCTTATCCTAAAGTAACATCAACAAGCATCAATTGGGACTAACAATTGCCCTCAATACGAATGCATCATTAACACATTTAAACTTTGAAAAACCATGGATCAAGTGTGATACAAGAGCATCAAGAGTTGACACATTTCATCAAAGAACTTCTCTCAATTACTTTGGTCATTGTGGAACCCAAACTCACACATCCTCAACTCTCCCTAAGCGAACCTCACCTTTTAGAGTATTAACACACAAATCAAGGTTGATGGAGTTTCACTCATCTCTCTCAAGAAGAAGGTCACAAGTCCGGCTCTAGGTACTATATGCTTTCCCCTTATGTAAGTATCCACTAATGTAGGTTTCCTTCCACTCAAGATCCTATAGGGCTTTTGTGGAGTCATTGTGAAGGCTTTTGGGTAAGGGTAGGACATGTTTATATTCAAGTGGGTTCAATCTTCCCTTAAGAACTTCTTTTGATTCATTTGGCAAAACTCTTTTGATACTTTTGAGTATTTTACTTCTTTACAAGGGGTTAGAGAGACACATTGTCACTCTTTCTTATGCAATTCAAAATATTTCTCCTTTTTCTACTTTTTCCACACCTTTTTCACTTTTGTTTTCCTTGAATCCCTTTTTATTATTGTTCACATTGGACTTTCTTTTTGTCTTTTTCTTTTCTTTCTTTTTCATTACCTTCCTTTTTCTTTTGCTTTTGTACCTTTCTACCACTTTGTTTCCTTTCTTGTCTCTCCCACCAAACTTAGACATTTACCATTACTCAAGGGAAGATTTGGGTGCCAAGAGAGGGTAATCATTTAGAACGGGTATAGGCTTGTAGCATTGGTTCTTGAAAGAAAAAGGTTTAAGGCTCAAAAGGGTTAACTAGGGATCATCTCTTTGATAGGCTATGGAATTGTTCGACTTAACATTCGGATCAAGGAGAGCCTATAATCACTTCTCAAATCAAATTTCACCTAGGAATTCGCCTCAACAAACATTCAGGGCAAGTTCTAGACCATTGGCTTGGGACTTGGACTCACAATTCGATTCCTCACCACACATGCTAGGGGATTGCTAAAGACATCGAGTCGAGGGCCCACAATGACCTTAGTTATGATTCATGCACACAATGGTCCAAAAAGACCACATGATGATTGTTTGGTCAACGCAAGAGTCTCAAAGCCACGACTTTCACCATCCCAAACACAACATTATGTCTTTGACCATGGGATCAAAGTCAAATGTGCTAGGCCCAAGTGAAGCTTTGCTTGAGGTACCCTTAACTACAACTATCAAAAACAAAAGAAAATCAAAGAAACAGACTCAAACACTTAAAACGTTTGTCACTCCATCCATCATCGGGAAGAGCCACCCAGTTCACATAATACTCAACCCTTGGAAAGAACCGTGGCCTTAATAAAACCAAGGGCTTATTGGAAGCGTCAAAAACAAAACAAGAGGCTACGAGCCTAACTATAAAGCTAAAATAAATTTTTTTTTGCGAAAATAGAAAATAGAATGAATATGTACAATAGGGGAGTAGAATATACAACGGGGGATGAATACGTACAAAAATGTAACTTTATATATAGAACAAAAGAGAGAATAAAAAGTAGAAGAAAAGTGCCTAAAGTGTAAAGTTATATACAGCCCAAAATAAAAAATCAAAGTAAAGCATAAACTAACAATCTGTATATAGAGTCATCCAAATAATCAACAAAAAAGTAGGGCACACCCCCACGAATAAAAGCTGGCATTGTTCCCAATGCCAACTACCAAAATAAGCATAAAAAATCATAACAAAGGATATAGGGGCTCCCTAGGCATGGTCAGTCTGCATGGGATCATCAGTGGTCCCCAAGTCCTCCGTATGTGCGGGAGCCTCAGACTGGCTCCCGGCCTCCTACTGCTCAACTGCTGGGAGTGGGGCCTGCTCCTGGACCGGCTGGATGTCAGGTGCCGCATGTGGCAAATTGGAGGAGGCCTCCTATGGGACTGCCACCTCAATAACTACATCAGTTGTACTGGAGAGCTTCCTTTTCTTCCTAGGTTGCCTGGGTGCCTGCTCCTGCTGTGACTCTGCTACTGGTGTTGCTGGATCTGAGGTTGGGTCCCTGAATAGCAAGTCTAGAGGCATCTGATCTGCCAATAGCTTGTCCACATTTTTCCTAAGCTACTTCACAGACTCCTTAGAAGCTCGTGATCTCCTCATCTTCTTATGCTTCTTGGCAAGCTCCTTCAGAGCCTTTCCATGTGACTCTATAGCTATAGTCAAAGTAGCATGTGTCTCCATAATCCTTTCCTTGTTCTCCAGGAGCTTCTTCAAAGTGTCCTCAATGGATTAAGAAATCTGAGCTGGCTGAGGTGCTGATTGGGTCTGAATAATGGAAGACAATGTGGGCAACATGGATGTCGCAGCTGACATCTAGTTGTTCAAGCTAGCTAATATCTGGCTCAACTGACGGGCAGTGAAGGGATGAGTCTTGGAAGATGGCATTCCCGGGCTTGCTAAAGAACTGGGACCAGCAGTAGAGGAAGGTCCTGGAGGAAATTCTACTCCTATAGTGGCAACAGGCTCGGTGGAAGGCTCTATCGCAACTGGCTCCACAGACTGGCCAGATGGGGCAGAAGCTGGTGGCTGGTAGTTCTTGGACTTAGGGTTGTCCGGGCACTGCATACTGTACCAAGAATAGGGAGCCACAGGTTTGGTCTTGACATCATATCTTTTCTTCTCCACCTCCATGTCCTAGAAATACATTAAAAGTGTGTTGGGAAAAGGATAATCGGTCATGCTCTTGCCCCACAGCAGAAATCACACAGGACATCACAATGCCCACATTGATAGGGTACCTGGCCATAATAGATGCAACAAGAACCAGCCGGGTAAGTGGAATAGTCTGATCGTGGGTAGAAGGGTCAAGTCGATTGCATACAAATGTCAACCACCCTCGAGCCTCAAAGTTGAAGGTCTTCTGAAATATTTTCTTCCTTGCTTGCCACCACTCTGGCACAGTACCTGGGATTGCCAAGTACTGGGCCAACCAAGGACGGACTTCCTCACCCATCCCTAACTTAGCCAAATAAAGTGACTCATCTTCATCCTGGAACCCCAAATACTCATTTAAAGATGTTCCATCAAACAACACTATTTTGTCTCTAAGTTTGGTCACCTTGGTATCCTTAACAATGTGAGTTATATTAGAGTAGAATTCCCTGACCATGTGCTCATTAGCATCGATGCACTTCTCCATGAAGAACTCCTAGCCCTTTCTAGTTCAGAACTTCCTCTGCACGTTCGGGTTGTGGGGCAAAAGGTCAGTGCCAATAAAACTCCTCCCCGGTATCAACTTCCTCACCGGCCACCACTCCTTAAACTTGTGGTAAGCCACTTGGCTCACAAATCTATCTTCCCACTCTTCGGCTTTCCTAGTTCATGCAACTCCCCAAATCTGAGGCTCACCTCTCTTATCTCTGCCTGCACTCTACCCAGATAATGAAGTTGTGGGGGAGGTGGAGTATTTCCTACTACCGGTTGTGGACTCATCAGAAGAATCCAAGACTACATTCACTGTTCTTTTGGAGGTGGGTGATGGTGGAGGAGTATCAACTAGGTGGAGGGGGTCGGTTATGTGAGTTGGGATTGAATCTGAGGAGATGTCTTTGGAGGGCACATACTCACTCCCCGACGAATGAAAAATAGCCTTATCGGCAGCTTTTATCAATTTTGGGGTCTTTTTTATGTTCTCCCAATCCTGGTGAGTGAGTTTTGCTATTCTCTTACCTTTACCCCCTCAGGAGGAACCACCTCTCTCGGGTTGTTGTGATTGTTTTCCACCCCCTTTTTTAACCATCATCGGCAAAGATAAGCATCTAACATTGTTAGTTTAAGCACATGCGGTGAAACAGGTGAATGAAATCGATTGCAGAGATAATTGCAGTACATAGTTGCAGAATAGGATGCAGAACATAGCACTGCGGACCGCACAAAATAGGAGTGCGGTCGCATTGGAGGCACCGCGGACCGCACAAAAATGACCACGATCCGTGCTCGGCAAAGGCCCCAAAACATAACTCTCTGAATCTCCCATTGTGGTCCGCACAAAATAGGACTGCGGCCGCGGTGGGCCAGCGCGGACCGCACAAAACAGCAATGTGGCTGCACTGGAAACATTTAACTTGCAATCACAAGAGCACCGCGGTTCGCACAAAATGCAATGCGGATCGCGTCAGGGCAGCGCGGTCGCCTAAAAGCAATTGCGGCCCGCACTGAGCTAGGGTTTATGGGCACTAAGTTAGGGTTTTCATGCTCTATCCATTGTTTTTCAATATTTTACTCCTACTTGTCCCTACTCATGTTCAACATATAAAAACTAACAAGAAATCTAAGCTAAACTAGTAATTCAAAGAAAAAAAGGGAAGAAAAAGAAGTTACAAACTCCTAGCAAGCAAATAAAATGAAAATAAGAAAGTAAGTAATCATGAAATGCATGAAATGTTACCAGGATTAGGAAGTGAATGCAATCTATTCAAGCTAGCAAGAATTACGGTCTTAGAAGAGAGATGAACAGTAGAATTATGGCTCTGGGTTTTCAAATTGCGAAAAGGGTAAAATGAAACCCTTGGTCTTTATTTATAGACAACCCGTGAGCTCCTTACTTGCCTACCAGCGCGGCCGAACAAAAGCGACCGTGGACCACGCTGGGTTTCAACATATGGAGTTTCATAAGGAAACCTTGGTGCGACCGCGAAGGTCCACCGCAGACCGCACAAACTTGACCGCGTCCGCACTGGAAAATGACAGCACTACATTTTTAACATGCTGGCGCAAACCGCGCAAAAATTCACTGCAACCGCACTGGCAAACTTCAGAGACTGCAAAAAAAAATTCCTTTGCTTTGAACTGCTTCAACACAATCTCTGCAACATCTCACAAACAACTAGCTCAAAAATCCTAAGCTACAAAGAAAATCAAAGAGAAAGAAAAAGACATGGGTTGCCTCCCAAGAAGCACCTGATTTAACATCGCGGCACGATGCGGGTTACCAACACATCTTTTTAAATGTACAATAGCCACCACATAGCTATCATCAATATTCCCAAGATAATGCTTCACACGATGTCCATTGACTCTAAATATTTCACCATTCTTGTTCCTTAGATCAAGAGCACCAGATGGGGTCACAAACACAACTTCAAATGGCCCACTCCACTTTGATTTGAGCTTTCCCAGAAACAGACGTAACTGGAAGTTGAAAAGAAGAACCATATCGCCAACTTTGGATTTATTTCCTCAAGCATATTTGTCATGAAGATACTTCATCTTGTCCTTATACATGGACGAGCTGGAGTAGGCATGAAATCTAAACTCATCAAGCTCATTAAGTTGCTAAACATGGAGATTCGCCACAATATCCCATTCCAAGTTCACCTTTCTCAAGGCCCGCATAGCTTTATGCTCCAATTCCACCAGGAGATGACAAGCTTTTCCAAATACCAATCGATATGGGGACATACCAATTGGGGTCTTATAAGCCGTCTGGTATGCCCATAAAGCGTCATCCAACTTTTTCGACCAATCGGTCCTATTAGCATTTACCGTCTTGGACAAGATACTCTTTATTCCTCGGTTGGAGACTTACACTTGACCACTAGCTTAAGGATGATAGGGGTGGTCACTTTGTGATTTACTCCATACTTAGAAAACAATAAGTCGAAAGCCTTGTTGCAAAAGTGAGACCTCCAATCACTAATGATAGCACGAGGGGTGTCAAACCTTGTGAAGATACTCTTTTTCAAGAACTTCATTGTTAGGTAAAGCCACGGCTTCAACCCACTTTGAGACATAGTCCACCGCCACGAGAATATAAGTGTTCCCACAAGATCTCACAAAAGGACCCATGAAATCGATGCCCCAAACATCAAAAATATCCACCTCGAGAATCGTATTGAGTGGCATCTCATCCATTTTTGAAATTCCGCCGGCTCTTTGGCATGCATCACATCTCTTTACCAAATCACTAGCATCCTTAAAAAAAGTCGGCCAATAGAAGCCGCAACTCAAGATCTTTGAAGCCGTCCACACCCCTCCATGATGGCCACCATAGGGAGAGGAGTGACAAGCCTCCAATAAGCTCAATTGTTCACCTTCCGGGACACATCTTCAAATCACACCATCTGTGTAAATTTTAAACAAGTACGGATCATCCCAATAAAAATCCACACTGTCCTGCTTGAGTTTCTTATTTTGGTTGGAAGAGAGCTCACACGGGACAATTCCAGTCACAATGAAGTTGTCGATGTCCGCGAACCATGGAATGTCACACATTGACACGGAAAGAAGTTGCTCGTCGGGGAATGTATCATTTATTTCAAGGCCGTCACATGGCCTCCCTTCTTCCTCCAACCGTGACAAATGGTCCGCAACTTAATTCTCACTTCTCTTCCGTCCACTATTTCTAAGTCAAATTCTTGAAGAAGTAGCACCCATCTCATCAATCTTGCCGTGAAATCTTTCTTAGACATTAAATACCTAAGGGCGGCGTGGTCCGTGTGCACAATCACCTTGGCCCCCATAAGATAAGGCCGAAAAATTTCCATGGCAAAGACATTTGCCAACAATTCCTTCTCTGTCACTGTGTAATTCTGTTGTGCTTCATTTATAGTCTTGCTTGAATAGTACACGGGATGGAACATTTTACTAATTCGTTGACCTAACACCGCCCCCACCACAATGTCACTTGCATCACACATTAGTTCAAAGGGAAAAATCCAATTAGGTGCGATGATGATAGGAGTTGAGGTCAAATTGTGCTTTAAAAGTTCAAAGGCATCCATGCATTTTTCATCAAAAACAAACTTGGCATCTTTCTCTAGAAACTTGCAAAGTGGATTCACAACCTTCGAGAAATCTTTGATGAACCGCCGGTAGAACCCGGCATGCCCAAGAAAACTCCTCACCCCTTTGACAAAAGTAGGGGGAGGAATCCTCGAAATGACCTCAATCTTGGCCTTATCAACTTCAATCCTCGCTTCGAGATCTTGTGACCCAACACTATACCTTCTTCTACCATAAAATGGCATTTTTCCCAATTGAGAACGAGGTTAGTTTTTTCACATCGAGCCAAGACTCTATCCAAATTTACCAAAAATTCTTCAAAGGAGTCACCAACTACACTAAAGTCATCCATAAAGACCTCCAATATGTCTTCCACTATGTCGGTAAAAATAGCCATCATGCAACGTTGGAAGGTCGTAGGATCATTGCACAAACCGAATGACATTTGGAAGAAAGAAAATGTACCGTAGGGGCATGTAAAAGTGGTCTTCTCTTGGTCCTCTAGGACAATTAAGATTTGATTGTAACCAGAGTACCCATCTAAAAAGCAATAGAAAGCTCGCCCCGCAAGACGATCAAACATTTGATCGAGGAATGGCAAGGGGAAATGATCCTTGCGGGTCACCTTGTTGAGTTTCCGGTAGTCCATACAAACTCTCCACCCGGTAATGGACCGAGTGGGAATAAGCTCATTGCTGTCATTTGTCACTACTGTCATCCCTCCTTTCTTTGGCACGCATTGGACCGGAGAGGTCCATGAGCTATCGGATATTGGATAAACCACACCGGCATCAAGCCACTTGATAACCTCTTTCCTTACCACTTCTTTCATCGCCTTATTTAGTCTTCTTTGATGTTAAAGTGAAGACCTTGCATCCTCCTCCAAGATGATTTTATGAATGCAAAATGCAGGGCTTATCCCCCGAATGTCCGCCAGAGTCCATCCTATTGCCCTTTTTCGCTTTTGAAGCACCTCCAAAGTGGCCTCAACCTACAATTTAGTAAGGCAAGAAGAAAGAATAACTAGAAGAGTTGAATTAGAGCCCAAAAATTCATACTTGAGGTGTGAAGGAAGTGGCTTCAACTCCAACACCGGTGGCTCCTCGATGGATGGCTTAGTTGGTGGAGTTTTATGGTTTTCAAGATCCAAAGATAACTTCCTAGGCTCATATGAATATGAACCAATACCATTCAATGCATTCACGCACTCCACTCTACTAGTATCATCATCGACATCTATGTTAAGAATCACGGCCTCAAGAGGATCTTCAACATTTATCATGGAACTTGTGTCATCCACTATCACAGCTGTGATAATGTCCACAAATGAACACATCTCCATGCTATTGGGTTGTCTCATTGATTTGTAAACATGGAATACCACCTTCTCACCTCCCACTCAGAATGTCAACTCTCCCTCTTTAACATCAACCAAGGCCTTCCCCATAGCTAGGAAAGGTCTCCCAAGAATAATCAGCACTTCAAAGTCCACCTCACAATCCAATATAACAAAGTCGGTCGGCAATATGAATTTATCAAGACAGACAAGAACATCATCTTTTATGACCAAGGTTCGCTTCATCGATCAATCCACCATTTGAAATCTCATTGAGGTTGGCCTAGGTTTTCCGATTCCCAAAGTCTTGAAAACCGAATAAGGCATCAAATTAATACTAGCCCCCAAGTCACAAAGGGCTTTGGCAAACTCCGCACTACCGATAGTGCAAGGGATAGTAAAAGCTCCGAGGTCTTCAAGTTTCGGGGCCATAGAATGCACTATAGAACTCATTTGATGCATCATTTTAATTGTCTCACACTCCATCGACCTCTTCTTTGTTACCAAATCATTCATGAACTTTGCATACCCCGGCATTTGTTCAAGTGCCTCCACCAATGGCACATTGATAGTAAGACTCTTCATCATTTCGATGAACTTTTTGAATTGATTGTCACATTTTTTCTTTGCTAACCGTTGAGGGTAAGGTGGAGGTGGCCTAGGCAAAGGTTCCTTGGCCTTGGGCACCACCAGCTCGGGCATATCAATAATGTGTTCCCTAGACGGGTTCACGGTATCTTGAGTCTCTACCCCGGTTTCTTCATCAATATCAATCCGCATATCATTGGTCACATTTGGTTCAACCACATCATCGACATTCAAACACATTATCATCATGCAACTCAACTTCATCATTCACAACTTGATTTTCATTCGAGGTATGCACATCACCGCCTCTCCCACTTCTTGTTGTAACCGCCATCACATGACTGTTACCTCCATTCGGGTTCGCTACCGTATCACTTGGTAGAGCACCCTTAGGTCGAGTATTCAACGATTGAGAGATTTGGCCTAGTTACACCTCTAAATTCCGAATAGAGGTATTGTAGGAAGCGAATTGAGCATCAGAGTCTTGGTTATTCTTCATTATTTGTTCAAACATCATTTCTATTCTCCCCATATCACTACCCGAAGAACTAGACCCTTGAGATTGAAAGGGAGGTGGATTGTTTGGTTGTTGGTACATGGGGGGCCTTTGAAAGCCTTGCCCCCAGTTGCCTTGATTTCCGCTATTATTCCATCTTCCTTGATTGTTGTTGTTGTTGCTCCAATTATTATTGTTCCCATTCCAATTGCCTTGATTGTTACCTTGGTTACCCCAATTGTTGTTTTGATTATTGTTGTTCCAATTGCAACCACCTTGTTGTTGGTTGTTATTATTCTAGTTACCGCCGCCTTGTTGATTGCCCCAATTTCCTTGGGGACACCATTGTTGATTCCCTTGATTTCCTCTATTCCCTTTGTAGTTATTGACATATTGACATTCCTTGCTTGGATCATCATAGCACTCATTCGAATAACACCACCATCATTGTTGTTGTCAAATTGCTCACAATTACCTTGAGGTTGTTGTTTCCCTCTTTTCCTCCTTTTCAAAATAGAAACACATGTCATTGCATTGACTTGTCACGGGTTTTGGACTTGTTGCAATTATGCCTTCGCCAATTGATTCATAGTTGTTGTAAGATCGGCAATAGCTTGGCCACAATCGTGCAATTCCTTGTGCAAATGGGTGACCGTGGGATCACCTTGGGGCACATTTGCTCGGCTTTGCCATGCAGAAGAGGTGTTGGCCATTTCATCTAGTACATCACACGCCTCTTGGTAAGAAATTTTCATGAAGTTCCCTCCGGCTAATTGGTTCACAATGCACTGATTCATGGTGTTGATGCCCCGATAAAAAGTTTGTTGCATCATTGCCTTGGTCATGTCTTATTAAGGCACTCCTTCACAATTGTTCTACATCTTTCCCATATCGCATGCAAAGGTTTCATTGGCTCTTGCTTGAAAGCTAGAATTTTATCTCGAAGAGCCGCCATATGACTTGGAGAAAAGAACTTGGCAATAAATTTGTCCGCCAATTCATTCCATGTGGTTATAGAATGATTGGGGAGCCTTTCTAACCAATCTAACGCTTTACCCCGAAGAGAGAACGAGAAAATTCTCAATCTCAATGCATCTTTGGATACATTTGTTTGCTTGCTACCCCAGCATGTATCAGCGAACCCTTTCAAGTGCTTGTATGCATCTTGATCGGAGGCGCCCGTAAAATACACTCTTTGCTCGAGCAAGGTCAACATGACATTTGTAATTTGAAAGTTCCCCGCCCGGATTCGGGGAGGAACTATGGCACTCGCATATCCTTGATTCGGGTGGACTCTTGGAACCACTCTTGGCGGTGGCAGAGGAGGGTCTGGAATATTATTATTGTCATTTTCATTGGCATGATGACCTCTACGTGGAGCTTGAGGTAATGGAAGCTTATCTTGATCAATATCTTCAACCTCCTCCCCCGTCATGGCATTGCTAAGAGGATCATTATCATTTAAAGACATAGTACCTGAGTGATCGACACAAACAAAATTAGTAAACAAGAAGGAAAGAGAAGCAAAACACAAAACTAGCTAAACAGATAGTCAACACCGTAGGCTCCCCAGCAACGGTGCCAAAAAGGGATCGTTGCTGACTCAATGCTACACCAAGGTAGGAAGAGCGGGTCGCAACAGCTTTTACCCGAATAGTGGTTTGGGATCGAATTTCCACAGGGAGCTAGTGGTGGAGTTGTATTATCTGTCTAGTCTAGAGATGCGGTTGTGCTTCTAATGTCACTTCAAACATTTTTGGTTTTCTTTGATTTTTGTAACTACTATTATAAAACTAATGATTAAAACTAAATTATGCCACGAGAATATTGCTAAGATGTATTTAATATAGAGAAAGGCACTAGGGTCGTGACACTAACTATGTGGCTAATCGATGGGTAGAAGTTACTAAGGGTAGATTGATATATTTGGGGCTTATGCTATAACCATTGTACAATTGTATCCACTCTCACACCTCTCGACAGAGAGAGTGATTTTGCCCAATTGACTCTCTTGAGACCAATTGGGCAGGCCAATTTGATCAAGCAACTAGGGTTCAAGTAGGGTGATTACTCTCTCGAGATTTAACCCGTTAATTGGGACTATCATTTCTCATGAGTCCATTCCAATTCCTTGTTGGGTCAATTTTGGGGTCATAAACTCTCTTTCTCAAGAGGAGTCAACCCACTAAGCTTGAATCTATGTTTGCAACCACAAATTCGAAATTGAAACATAAAATCAACCCAAATAGCAAACATCCAATATCATTCTAACCCTAGATGGCAACACCCATCAATTACCCACACTAGGGTTGAGCCACAACCCTAGCTAATGGGTTTAGCTACTCATGCTAGGTACAGAAATTGAAGAAATAGATGAAGAGATAAGCATAGTAATTAATTACTAAAAAGAAGCTACAATAATAAAGAGCAAAAGTGCCAAAAATGACTACAATATCGAGTCTCACGAGCTCAGCTGCGTTCAGAATATAAAACTCTACCTAAAAATGGTAAAATGTTCTATTTATACTAGGCTGGAAAAACTACACAAAAATACCCCTGCAGGGTTAGCGCGGACTGCTCAAAAAGGACCGCGGCCGCACTGGCTCTTGGACTTATGATTTCAGCTCCTCTAAAGTTGAGGACCGCGAGAGAGTGCACCACAGCCACGATGGGAGACGGCACGGCTGCACATAAAGGAGCGCGGAGCGCATTGCTTGGAGTTGCTAATACCTCAGCTCTCTGAATCTCGTTCACGCGGACCGCGCAAAAGAGAAGCGTGGACGTGTGGCTTTAATACCCAAATTTTCTAGTCTCTGAACCTCATGTCCACGGACCACATAAAATGGTAGCGCGGTCGCGAAGTCTAACCATGGACCGCATGATTAGTACCGCGCCCGCGTTGCCTCCAGCTTGAAAATGTCAAGTCTCTGAATCTCCTAGTACGGCCGCATTCACTCTTGCGCGGTCTGCACTAGGCCCTCTTTTCCTCATTTCACTTAGTCTTTGACACTAGGCCAAGTCTCTGATTCTTGTAACTTCGGGGCGCCTCATACATGGATCTCGGTAGGAGTTCCTATTCAGTGGAACACCCTAAATTTTGAGGCAAAGGGATGGCAAATATTTTTATGTAGAAGACTAGACCCGTGCAAAAATGAAACAAATCTTCCAATTCTGCAGCCAGTACTAGTTGCCTCCGTTATGGCAGGGTACCCGATCAATGTGGATACCGTGATGTCGGCCAACATGTCAGTGGTCGCAAGGCAAGGTGACACCTCCTACTCTTATCCCAACACCATCACTGAGTGCCTTACAGATGTGGGGGGTGGAGCCGAGGGATTTTAATAATAAGGTGCGGGCGAATAAGCCCTTCTCATGGTATTATTTTATGTGTAGTGGAAACCCAAAGAAGAAGGTTCAGATCCCTACTACTGCGGGCTAGTTTGACAAGCTCGCTGCGGTAGCACTGAGATAGTTGATGTGCCATTTACATCAGCAGGGCCTTCCGATAGTGCAACATTTATGCGTCCACCTCCTTCTTCAAGTCCTACAGCACCAGTGCCTTCCACCTCGACTTCGAAGCCGGTGCCTATGCCATTCATCCACTATCTGTGTTACGAGTTTCCCAGACATTGGCGAGCTTTAACAACTGGATGCAGACAGCCATTGCAAAGTTGTCTGATATATCTAGTACTGTTGCAGCGCAGTCATCCACTCTGCTACCCTGGATTCCTGCAATAGTGGAGGATACATTGAAGAAGATCTTGGAGAACCAAACCAACATTATAGCACATGGAGCAGTGATTGAAGAGTTGGGAAAGCAGGTAAAGAAAATGAAGAAATACCAAGCGTCCAAGAAATCAGTTGACAGGCTGAGGAGAGAGGTGATCAAGATAGCAGCAGCTGGTGACCTTCCATTTGACATGCTGATGGAGTCAGATCCACCACCACCAACATATCCAGTAGCACCATCAGCTCTAGTCTAGCTGGCCAGTCTGAGGAGCCAGGCCTGGCTGCCGACACTACTGAGGTGGTGCACCAGATGTTCACCAACCTATTTACTCCCAGAATCGAGGATGATGAGATCTAGTTAAAAGAGACTGAGGGCGGTGATACTGCTATGGACACAGAGATGTCCAAGGCCACATAGGAGTCCTCTTTACTCTTACCCTTCCTTATTCTTATTTTGTTAAACATTGGAGACAATTCTTATTTTTATTCGGAGGGTTGTGATGACTCAAAGGGTCATCTTTTGTTTTAGAATCTGAATCTGGGTTCTGAGGCCTTGAAAACCTCATTTTCTTTCTCCTCGATTTGCATAAGTAGTCCGGGTGCATTTTCGGAAAGCCTGAAATCTAGGAAAAATATTGAATTTTGCCTTTCAAATTGATTAAAGTCGACTTTGGTCAACATTTTTGTAAACAGAACTGGACCCATGATTTGCTGATCCTGTAGGGTCTGTAGTAAAGTATGGGACTTGGGCGTACGCCGAAATCTTAGGTCCGTAGCCCGAGAAATAAATTTTTGAATAAAATTGTTAACTGAAAAATATGATGATATTTGGAAATTGAATAATGTTCGATATTGTTGGTATCGGGCCCGTATCTTGGTTCTGTAGCCTGGTACAGGTCCGTTTTAATATTTAAGCCTTTTTTGTGAAATTTGGTAAAAACCGAAAGTGATTTGACATGATTCGAACCATCGGGGGAGACTATAAAAAGTTTGAACTATCTTGAAAATTTCATGAATTTTGGTGTTGAATTCATAGTTCTAGATGTTATTTTGGTAATTTGATCGCGCGAGCAAGTTTGTATGATGTTTTAAGACTTGTGTGCATGTTTGGTTTGGAGCCTCGAGGGCTCGGGTGAGTTTTGGATAGGCTACGAAGTGATTTTTGAACTTAGAGAATTGCTGGTATGCTTCAGCTGAGTTGCAAGCGTCAAACCTCGCAAATGCGAGTTCGGGGTTTGCAATTGCGACTGCTGTCAGTGCCGCATTTACGAGTCTTCCATCACAAATACGAAAAAGTCAGGGCCAACTTAGTTCTCATAAATGCGAGATTTACTACGCGAATGCGAAGAGTGTCTAGGAAGGCCAGTAGTCACAAATGCGAATGCAGTAGAAATTGCGAAGGTTCGCATTTGCGATATCCTTCTCACAATTGCAAGCTTCGCAAATGCGAAGCTCTAGTCGCAATTGCGATATCTGCAGCTATTAAGTTGGGACTTAGACGGGATTTTTCAATTCTCTCGAACTCTAAACCTCCATAGGCGATTTTCCAAAGACCCAAACTTATCCAAATCATAGGTATGTAATTTCTAACTCATTTCTTTCAATCTATTTCATCTTTTTGCAAGATTTCAACACAAAATGTAGGTATTTTCACGGAAAATTGGGTGTTTTGGGTGAAATTTCAGAATTTTGAAATTTGGGGAATTAGACCTCAAATTGATGTAGGATTCAAAACCAATTGCATATCCAGTCTTGGGGGTGAATGGGTCATCGAGTTCTGGTCCGAACTTCGAGTTTTGACCAAGCGGGCCCGGGATCGATTTTTGATTTTTTGAAAAAAATGTTGGTAAATATTTGATTATGCTTTGGAATTGGTTATTTTAGCATTTATTGATGTGATTAAGTTAATTATGGCTAGATATGAATGAATTGATGGTGGAATCAAGGGGTTAAGTGGTGATTGAGCTTTGAAATACCCGTTGGCTTGAGGTAAGTGTTTGGTCTAACCTTGACTTGAGGGATTAGGAATCCCCGACTTGTTTGCTATGTGAAATACCATGTGTGTGGTGTATAGGTGTTGTGATGAGTCCATATGTGTCACCAAATTCTTGTTTAGCCTGTTTACTTTCCTCATTCCCCTATATCCTGCTTTCCTGCCTTAATTGTACTTGCTTATTGATGCTTCCATATCTAATTGTTTCATGTTAACTATTGATTTCCTATTGAAGTATTATTGTTTCGTAGCTTCATTTTATTCTATTGTTGGATTATGTTGGTTATTGGTGTTTTATGGTACACCTAGGTTGGTCTCGCTGTATAGTTAAATTGGTGAAGTTTTACAGTTGTAATGATATTCTATTGTGTTGGCTTGAGGAATAGGTGTTGTGGAGGATTTGAGTTGATTTTGAAACACTTGTATTTATCTTGTAATTGGTGTTGTTATGTATATATATTAGGATCGGGTTGCACACCGCAACAGGATGAATAAAGGTGAATGCGATTGTCTGGTGGGACCGAGTTGCATGCTGCAACAAGGAGTAATAAGGGTGGACAGGTGGGATCATGTTGCGCGCCGCAACAGGAGGAATAAGAGTGATATATTGAAGAGTAATAAGGGTGGACTGGTGGGATCGGGTTGCACGCCGCAACAAGGAGTAATAAGGATAAATATTGATATTGTTCTTGTTTATATGATAGGATCGGGGTGCACGCCGCATCAGTTGTTGTTATGTATTTATTTCTGTTGAGGTCCATTACTGTGATATTGAAACACCCTTAAGGGTTGGTTATAGTTGAATACTAGTAGAATAATTGGGTTCCGAATTTATTTAATCCCAGTTATTGCTTTATTACATTCTGTATTTCCTTTCTGTTTAGTATAAACTGTTGCAGGTTGTATACGTTGTATGGCCCGCCGTAGCCTCATCACTACTTCATCAAGGTTAGGCTCGACACTTACCAGTACATGGGGTCGGTTGTACTGATACTGCACTCTGCACTTTCTGTGCAGATTTTAGAGCTAGTGGCTGATCGAGAGGTTGGGTGCTATCACTGCTTTCCGGAAACCCAAGGTAGTCCTTCAGGCGTCCGTAGGCCATGGCGTCCCATTCTATCTTTACTGCATTATGTTTTACCTTTCTCCGAGACAGATGTATATTTGTCTTTCAAACTAATGGTTGTAGTATTCGTAGACTATTCATGAATTGTGACACCAGTTTCTAGTTGGAATTTATTTTGGTTTTCGCTATTAGTTAAAAGAAAATCCTTTAAACTGTGCTCTTCCTCATTTATTTTCGTTGATTTACATTTGCTAAGTTATAATTATTAAAAGATAAAAGAAAAAGGTGAGATATTCTGTAACATTGGCTTGCCTAGTGAGTACAATATTATGCACCATCATGGTTCCGGCGTGGAAAATTTGGGCCGTAACATGGGTGGAGTTTATTTGCTATTTGGATGGTTTTTAGACATTTGATTTGAAATAACTGACTAACTGTATGGGTCAAAAATCTATCGTTATAATACTTGAGTCAAAATAGTATTGGTAAAACATTCCCAAGTCGTCGCTTGTCGAAGTAATCTAATTTCCAATGAAGGCTGTGGTCGAAGAGTCAGCAAAGACCGAAGTCGAGGAGTAGCCAAAGATCGAGGTCGAGTATCCTTGACAGAGTTATAATGGCTAGTTTCAAGATAGGACATTAAAAGAGAATATTATAGTGGATATTCTCTGCATTTATACTATTAGGATTTTTAGGAACATGTTCTCTCTAAATAGAACGGGGCACAATAATATGGGACATGTGATATTCATTTGTGAAATACATTTTGACCTTAAAGAGAGAACTGGATCTTATTGCAAGCATACAAAATAACCTTTTTACTAATATTCTTGTCCATACTTTTTCTCTGGATTCAAGAATAACTCAGATA
Organism: Nicotiana glauca; assembly: GCA_026770625.1. Lineage (NCBI taxonomy): Eukaryota > Viridiplantae > Streptophyta > Magnoliopsida > Solanales > Solanaceae > Nicotiana > Nicotiana glauca. The sequence continues at coordinate 163,427 of MU756906.1, forward strand.
TCCAAAGAGTTATCAATCACTCATCATTGTCAGAAGGAATATTTATCTGTTTCATCCTTTATTGGGTGACTCATCCGTTCTGTTTACATAAGTGTTATTTATTGTTGTAATCAATATTTAATGCTATATTACTTCCTTTGACTACTTAAATATTGATTGTATATCGTTATTGCTATTGAAAATTTATGTGCATATCATTTATTTCACTTTCGAGTTTCTGGAATATTATTGTTAATTAAAATTAACCTTAATTAATATAATTTAATTAGTTAAACAAAGATCTATATTTTTTGGTCAAGCAGTTATAATGCACCTTGGCTTTAAAAACATTACTTATTAACTATTGAAATAAACAAATAAAAAATTTGTAGGAGGATCAAGTAAAATGATCCAGGCCCTTACTTAATGTTGATCTTATATTCATTGCTTACATACATCCACTACTCAATTCAAAAGTAATGAATATAATGCATAAATTTTTCTATGGATATATAATAGGTTCACCCACATGTTCTATTCTTACTCAACATATATCGAAAAATGAGAAATTTTTAACTGCAGTTCCAGTAAATTGATTGAATTGCATTTACATCTCATTTAAGAAAAAATAACCAAAAAGCTCGAACAAAATTGAAAAGAAAACCAATTCGATTTGATTTGATTTCTTTTTAAGTAAAACAACTAGCCAAACCGAACCGAACAATGAATACCCTTTGATGTATGTATTCTAGAGGGTTTATATTTTTCATCTTGTTCTTTAAGATTTAGTGAGAGTGAGATAATTGGTGGGAATGAAGTTTGATTTCTACAAAAAGCAAAACCTGCAATATTAATAGTAATAGAAGTTCTCCTTCTCCAGATGTTGTCAACATATTTGAGAATTTACTTTATATACACTGATAATATAATGTATAAATAATTTACTATTATCTACGCTTTTTGATATGTTGTAATAACAGGTTAATTACTATCTTTAATTATTAGGTTATCAGTACTTACCTATAATTAGTAATCCAATTATGTAAATATTTGTAACACTATAAGTGCATAAAATTTAAACTCAAAAAGGAAAAACTCAATATCTTACCTTCGGTAATTCCAAAAGTGTATAAAAATTATATAAGAAAGGAGGTGAGTTTATGACTTTATGTTGATCCATTAGCAAAAATAATAATAATAATAATAATAATAATAATTTGATGAGCTAAACATGTAGCTTAGACGTGCAGGGCACGTCAATGGAACTCTATTCTTCCTTGTGAATAAAAAAAATGTTGTTAGTTTTTTCCTACTCTTGAAGAAAAAAATTCAAAACTGAAGTGGAAGTTTCAATCTGGGAAGTGCGTGTGGGAAAAAACCAGAATTAGTTAGATTTACAACTGTAATTGTAAAATAGTCACAGTTTTAAAAGTAATTAAAATTTAGTCACCTTAACAAAAATATCCTTAAGGATCCGAAAATATTCCAGCATAATATGCTGGAGTTCGAATTTTTTTACATATGAAATTCCAACATATGTATTGGAACTTCATAATGTGCTTGAGTTCTAACATAATATGCTGAAAATTTATACGCATAAGCTCTATAAAATCGAGCATATTATGCTAAAACTTTCTGTGTGCTGGACTTTTAATATAATATGCTAAAAGTTTATACGCGGGAGCTTAATAATCCAGCATATAATGCTGAAACTATTCGTGCTTCAGCAAAATAGTGGTTATTTTTCAATGACTTTGCAAATGATTGCTATTTTTTAATTATCAGTTCAAAAATTGACTATTCCATGTTATTTTCACAGTGCATGTTGGGGCATTTGCATTTATACTCGTTTTTTGTGCCACATTTTAACCTATGCCCGCTTTGCAAAAAAAATTACAAGCGTACCCACTTTTTCACATAACTTCAGCACACGGGGCTAAAGTAGCAAAGGCAATTACACAAAACTTCAGCATTTCAGTAGTCGCGCCTGAAGTTCAGCTCTAGAGCTGAAGTTTTTGTTTTGTAACTCGCGACTAGAGCTGAAGTTTTATATTATAAGTTTTTGTTTAGTAACCGGGAAACTTCAGCTCTAGAGCTGAAGTTTGCCAGTTATAAAATAAAAACTTCAGCTCTAGAGCTGAAGTTTGCCAGTTATAAAATAAAAACTTCAGCTATAGAGCTGAAATTTTTGTCTTTGTAACCAGAAAACTTCAGCTCTAGAGCTGAAGTTTCAATGTTGTAACTAGAAAACTTCAGCTCTAAAGCTGAAGTTTGCCAGTTATAAAATAAAAATTTCAGCTTTAGAGCTGAAGTTTTTGTTTAGTAACTCGGAAACTTCAGTTCTAGAGCTGAAGTTTTCAAGTTATAAAATAAAAACTTCAACTCTAGAGCTGAAGTTTTCCAGTTATAAAATAAAAACTTCAGCTCTAGAGCTAAAGTTTTTATTTAGTAACCCGAAAACATCAGCTCTAGAGCTGAATTTTTTAAATTATAAAATAAAAACTTCAGCTCTAGAGCTCAAGTCAGTTATAAAATAAAAAACTTCAGCTAGAGCTGAAGTTTCCCAGTTATAAAATAAAAACTTCAGCTCTAGAGCTGAAGTTTTTGTTTAGTTACCCAGAAACTTCAGCTCTAGTTATAAAATAAAAACTTCAGCTCTAGAGCTGAAGTTTTTGTTTAGCAATAAAAGGAAGCTGCGATTTTTTAAAAAGTGGGTGCGGATGCGAATGCGAACAAAAAGACAAAGCGACTACAGGTTAAAAAGGGCACCAAAATAGGGCACCCGTGCAATTTTTACGTACATGTTCGTCTAAGTAATGATTAGGGTCCATATGAGAAAGATGGGGAGCGAAGTGCAGCAATAACCACTTTAAACCCGCTATTTAAAATGTATCCACAGTTTATAATGCATTTAAAGATTAGCCAATTCATCCAAACATCAGTACTTAGTATCCTAAATTTGAAAATTCATGATTTAGTATCCTGATTTTTTAAGCTGCTAATTTGAAATTCAGGACTAAGTAGGCGTTTGGAAATAAGAATTGTAAAATTCGAAAAAATGGTGAAAATTTTTTTCAAGTGAAAATGGTATTAGAAATTTAGAATTGAGTTTGGACATAAATTTCAGTTTTGGTTGTTTTTGAAGTTTTGTGACTGATTTGAGTGAACATTTTAAAAAATAGCCTTTTGTAGTTTTTAAAATTTTCGAAAATTTTCAAAATGCATTTTCAAGTGAAAATTGAAAAATTATGAACAAATGCTGATTTCAAAAAAAATTGTCCAAACGGGCACTAAATGTCCTGAATTTTTCACTAATTTAAAATTCAAGACATAAGAGTCGAACTTCAAGAAAAAAAATTTGAACTATAGGACACAATATCCTAAATTTTTGAACTATTATTTTAAAATTCAGGACACAATTTTCGAACTTTAGAATATGATCTCCTGAAATTTAAATTTTGAGATTTAAACTCTACACGTCGTGCCCTGAAATTTGAGCAAAATTGGCTAATCTTTTATATATTGTAAACTGTAAATATATTTTAAACAAGTAGCTACTTCATGCGGAGGCCTACTCAAAAGTTACTATTTAACCAAAAACAAGTTTTTTCTTCTTCTTGGTCTTTCCAGAAATGCCTCCTATTTACTATTAACCTGGCGGAACAACGAGCTAGAATACTAAAACTGTAGTAAAATGACACCGAAAAGTAACAATAATAATAATGTTGCAATAATATTATTTGTAAGCGGAAATACACTAACTGGCTTGAGTCGTGCTGGGCACTGTCTTAAGAAACTATTTTAGCAGAGTGAAATATTTTTCCAGGACTAAACAAACTTACCTCTATTTTATTTAGAGGATATAGGAATCAACAAAATTAAATATTATACAAATCCACCTAGTAAGAAAAAAGGAAGAACAATTAATGTGTAATGTTAATTAAATATGATAGAAAAGGTATCACGACCCGGGATTTCCACCCTCAGGAGTCGTGATGGAGCCTACTCGTAGAAGCTAGGCAAGCCATACATTTAGAATCTATAAATACTTTTGTTTTAAATTCATTTTTACCAATTTAATTAACAGGAAATAAATAATTAAACAACAACTGAATTCGTAAATTAGCGGAAGACTTAAACGATATAAACCAAAATAATAAGGAAAATCCACATATGCATCTATCAGAACTGGTGTCAAAATATTTACGAACTATCTACGAGTGCTACACACAAATATCTGAAACCAGGAAATAAAATCTGTCTTGAATACAAAAGGAAAGAGTACATTAAAATAGGTAGAAGAGATGTCGGGCCTGTGGACGCCTGCAGGACTACCTCGAGATCTCGTGGACTGAAGGCTGGCTCTTGAACTATTGCTGCGCACCGTATACTGCTCCAGTACCTGGATCTGTACAAAAGAGCACAGAGTATAGTATCAGCACAACCGATCCCATGTGCTGGTAAGTGTCTAGCATAACCCCGGCGAACTAGTGACGGGGCTAGGACCAGACTCCAAATAAACCTGTGTAGATATATAATATATTGCAGAAAATAAACAAGTAATGAATAGTTAAAAGGCAGGGGGTACATGCCTCGGGGAAACAGTTCAACTTAGCTGAAGCTAAATAAATATGAAGGAACATTACAATATCTAAAACAATATAACAATACTACTGTTACGGCGCGCAACCCGATCCATATGTATGTATGTATGTATATATATATATATATATATATATATATATATATATATATATATATATATATATGTGTCACGATCCGGATTTTCCACCATCGGGAGTCGTGATGGCGCCTACTAACGGAGCTAGGCTAGCCAAACTTTAACATTCTCTGATAAATCTCAACAATATAATAAATGAAAATCAATTAAACGAGTGCGGAAGACTTTAAACTTAAATAAATATGAAACCAAAGATTTGCGGAAGTCTGAAACATGTCACTGCCCAGAACCTGGTGTCACCACTCACGAACTTCTAAGATTTACTAAATACAACCGTATGAAGGAATGTATAACTGTCTGTTTCAATAAAAAAGCTAACAAACTAAATAAAAATAGAAGAGACTCTGGGCCCGCGGACATCTGCGAGGCTACCTCAAGAGTCCCTGGACTGAAGGCCTGCTCCCGGTCTAGTACTGCTGTGGTCCGAAAGCTGCGTCCAAATCTGTGCAAAAGAAATGCACAGAGTGTAGCATCAGCACAACCGACCCCATGTACTGGTAAGTGTCTGGCCTAACCCGGCGAGGTAGTGATGAGGCTAGACAGGACCTACCACAAATAACCTGTACAGATATATGTGCAATAACATGAAATATACCAATTTAAGCAGTAAAAAGGGGAGAGATGTGCTGGGGGAATATTACAGTCAAAATATAAAAAATCATCCGTAAAGAAACGAAACTGAACAATAACACTAATAAGGAAAACACAGGAAGTCTCTACATAGGAACACAATACACACAGTCTACACTCCGTTGCGGCGCGCAACCCGATCCTCAACATATATCACCGTTGCGGCGTGCAACCCGATCATCAACATATATCACCGTTGCGGCGTGCAACCCGATCTTCAACATATATCACCATTGCGGCATGCAACCCGATCCTCAACAATCAATACCGTTGCGGCGTGCAACCCGATCCTCAATATTCATCAATATTCAATACCATTGCGGCGTGCAACCTGATCCTCAACATTTAATATCAAGAACTCGCCCAGACAACGACCGCAACTCAAGTGCGAGGGGAGTAACAACCATCAATAGAAAGTCTCGGCAAGGAAATTAAATTATCAATTCAAACATCCCGGCAAGGGAGAATATAATAATTACTTACGTTCCAGCAAGGGACCAATCTCTACACATCTTACTTTTTATCACCTATTTCTTGAATAACAATTTCTAATCCGAGCCCAAATGCTCCAATAAACCAAACCAATCACAATATATGATATTCTTCAACCCAAGTAATACAGATGTATCATTAAATCCGAATCCAACACATATAAAACCCACGGTCATGCTAGAATCCGATGCATAGATAACCGTCACCATGCCTATACACCGTACTCCATATTTAGTAAATAGCAAATAACATTCTAGTCCTAATCCCTCAAGCCAAAGTTAAAACAAACACTTACCTCGGTCCGAAAATAGCAATCAAGCCTCTAACACCGTCTTTCCTCTAGAATCCAACTCCGAAACAACGATATCTAGCCATAATTAGTTCAAATTATCAATAATGGCTCAAAAACACAATACCATAGCCTAGAAATAGAATTCCCATCATTCTTCCAAAAATAGCAAAATTTGACACTGGGCCCACATGGTCCAAACTCGAGGCTCGGACTAAATTTCAATCACCCATAACCCCACGAGTTCAAATATATAATTTTTTTAAAGATTCGACCCCAAATTGAGGTTGAATCACCCAAAATTCCCAAAGCCCTAGTTCTACCCTAAACCCTTAATTTCTACCTTCAATTCATGATTTTAGGCTTGGAAATAAGTAATTAGATGAAGAAATAATGAGGAAATGAAGTTAAGATTACTTACCTAAAGAGTTATAGAGGAAGGGAAGCTTGGAACTCGTCAATGGAGGGTGAAGAAGGATGGTCCGTGTGAGATTTTATGAAAAATCCCGTAATGACACTGTTTTGGGTATTTAAAAGCACTGGGCAAAAATGCTCTATGCCATCGCGAGGCAAGGAGTGCGATCGCATAGAGTAGAGGTGACAATGCTCTGCGATCACGATGGGACAATGCGATCGCGTAGAGGAAATTTTTGGGCTCTGAGGTAAACACTATGCGAACGCGGAAGGGGTATGCGTTCGCATAGGACAAAACTGGACCCTTGAAGTTTACACTATGCAATCGCATAGAAGAAAGAACTGGGCAACAGCAGACAACATTTTCTGCAACAAATTCCTATTCCAAACCATCCCAAATAAACTCCCGACCCCTCGGGGCTCCCAACCAAACACACACACTAACTCAATAGCATCCTACGAACTAGCTCGAGCGATCAAATCGCCAAAATAACATCAAAATCAAAGAATCAACTGCAAAACTCAAATTTTTATTTCAAAGTTCATAAACTTCCAAATTTAGCTATTTAGGTTCGAAACACGTCAACCGATGTCCGACTTTGACCAAATTTCACAGAAAGCGCTTAACGCATATTTAAGACCTATACCGGGCGTCGGAACCAAAATACGAGCTCGATACCTATATTTTCTAACTCATTTTTAATTCTATTTTTCCTTAATAATTTCAAAAAATAATTTAACAGAAAAATTCTTTTACCGGGGTTCTAAACCTCGGATTTCGACTCCGGACACATGCTCGAGTCCCATATTTTTCTATGGACCTCCCGGGACCATCACATCACGGGTCCAGGTCTGTTTACCCAAAATGTTGACCAAAATCAACTATATCAATATTAATATCATAACTCTTCAAATTTTTCGCAGAACTCACTGTCGACGCCCCCGTTTTTCTAAGGCGGAAAGCGGGTTTCGACATTATGGATGAAATGACTCTTCTATTCCCTTTTTTTTGAAGAATTGGGTTATGGATTTTGGAGAGTCGCCACCTAATGATTATAGTACATTAGGACACTTTAAAAGAAGAGAAGAAGATTTTGAATAAAAACCAGAGTTCGGGTAAGGGCTTGAGATTATCTCGAGGGGAAGGTGTTAGGCACCCCTCAAGATCCACTAGTGTGGTTCCCGGCCTTGCTTAGTTGTGACTTTAAGAAGAGTAGGAGTAGACGAGCAAAGTTTGCACATAAGAAATACAAGCAAGTTGACAATTTTGAAAGAAGAATGGCACAAGTAAAAGAGTTTTAGTTTGAAGAAAACATTTAAGCAAGGGAAAAGTAAAGAAAGAGGGTCCTAGGTTTAACTATAATATGGATCATTTAGTGCAATACCCAGCAATCATTCTCACACGAGATATTAACGCACCGTCATCATCTCCATATTCTACCCTTCCCACCCCATTAAGGTATTTGAGCGCGATTAGTCTCGCTTACTTATTGCATGCTAGTACCCGTCACAACCTATCAGTCCCGGGATATTTGGACTCCTAATCCTAAAGGGAAGAAGAGGATGGAGGCATATATGGAGTTTAAAAGGACAAAATACTAAGGCATCAATCAAAACAAATAGCAAATAAGTAGGGTACAAATCAAACACTCAAAGGCTCACACAAACCCCGTAAATCACAACAGAAATTAGTTTAGCATGACTCGCAAGTACTGATTTGGTCTTTAAAATTAACGATGGACAGATTAGTTAATACATAGAGTTGGATAACAAGTCCGCATTAGGCAACCCGGATCCAGTTGTCAGAACTTAAGGTATTTTTTAAACAGGTGATTTCGAAAACACTAATTTTAGACAAGAGCCTGTACAGAAGAGTTTTTGAAATAGAAAAATTGAAGATTGCAGAAGTTCAGAGATGGCTTGCAAATTAGCCGAATTATTTAAGTAAAAGTATAGTAAAGTTGTAAAGAGGCGTTTTTCGAAAAGCATTGAAGTAAAAATGTAGACAGAAAACTAAGGGGTTGGTTTCAGAATAAAGATGTAAGTTTGGAATTTAAAGGACACCACATATCTATAGAAATGTTGAAAGAGACGGACTTGGACAGGTTTCCAAAGCAAACAGGTTTGGACAAAGCGTTTGAGGCTAACTGACAAATTATCACTCATATTAGGCGAGTTTGAACTCCTATAGGCATGCTATCTATATCCTGATTTTTTCCTCAAGACTCATTACTGTCATTGAACTGACGAGGGGGTGAATATTCGATTGCCCTACAGTTTGCCTAGAATTTTATGTGTATCCTATAGGCATGATCTCTATCGCGCTTACAATGCAAAGTCCCATAGATATGATTTCTAAATGGTATGCAAAATTAAAGTCCTATAGACATTATTTCTAGATGATTTGCAATATTAAAGTCCTATAGACATGATTTCTAAATGATTTGCAATGTTAAAGTCCTATAGACATGATTTTTAGATGATTTGCAATATTAAAGTCCTATAGACATGATTTCTAAAGGATTTGCAATGTTAACGTCCTATAGACATGGTTTCTAAATGATTTGCAATCCTATAGGCATGATTTCTACCCATTGACTTACGCAAGTAATATAAACCCCTCCCACACCCGTTCACTAATATTCCCCAAATTATTTTACAAGATCGTTACAGAACCAAAAGAAAGTAAACAAAATACATTACAGCCTACAGCTAGATCCAAGCAGCCTAATTCAATCTTAATACCCAATAACATGTGTTTCACCAGATCCGGATTCTAGATTCCAAGGCCTTCTCTTGGAGTGTTTCAAAGTTCCAAGGGCTTTCAGCAAGCCCAGGCAATGCTTACACCCTAATGATTTAATGTGGTAATAGAGCAGTGCAATGTTCGGAATTACCAGCCCTTAGCATCCAAGTTCTGAGGGAACTCTAGGGTCCCCTAAGCATGGCGTACCATAGGGGGGCAGAACTTAAAGAACTAAGAATGAGTGTAGAGTAAGGGGATTAGAGGAAACCGAAGAAAAGGATGGTCATACCCAGCCATGGGTAAGACTGGCACACCCCTGACCCTTTACTTGATTCAAGCAAATAAAAGAGCAGACTTTTAGAAGTCA
>MU756906.1:199173-221026 GCA_026770625.1 Nicotiana glauca
ATATCCCTGTCGGGCGGCATACCCGGCAGGTCTGAAGGGAAAACCTCTGGGAACTCCCGAACAATAGGAACTGAGTCAATAGAAGGAACCTCTGTGCTGGAATCACGAACATATGCCAAATAAGCTAAACACCCCTCCTCGACCATGCGTTGAGCCTTAACATATGAAATAACATTGCGGGTGGCATGTCCTGGGGTCCCTCTCCACTCCAATCGGGGCAAGTCCGGTAAAGCCAAAGTCACGGTCTTGGCATGACAATCCAAGATCGCATGATGTGGGGACAACCAATCCATCCCCAATATAACATTGAAATCAACCATGTCTAGAAGCAATAGATCAACACGGGTCTCAAGACCCTCAAATACTACTACACAGGAATGATGAACTCTGTCGCCTACTATAGAATCGCCCACTGGCGTGGATACATATACAGGAATACCCACAGCATCACTAGGCATAGCCATGTAGGGAGCAAAATAAGACGACACATATGAATACGTAGACCTAGGGTCAAATAGCACTGAAGCATCCCTGTCACAGACAGCATCAGAAGACTCTACCTTGGGCCTGGCTGGCAAAGCATAACAACGGGGCTGGGCCCCTCCTCCCTGAGCCACATCTCTAGGAAGATCAACTACTGGTTATCCTCTACCTCTACTGGTCTGAGCTCTACCTCTATGCTCTCTACCTCCACCTCTATGGCCTCTACCCCCGCACCTAGCTGGCTGGGTGGCCGGTGGATCACCTGCTTCCTAAATCATGGGACGAGAGCCCTGCTGCTGCGACCGAGCACCTATCAACCTCTGGCAATATCTCCTAATGTGATTGAGATCTCCACACTCATAACACCCAACTGAATGCGGCAACTGAGAAAACTGGGACTGACCCTGCTGCCCTGAATGACCTCCTCAAACGCTCTGAAGTGGGGATGCACTGATAGGCTGCTGATCTGAATGATACTGCTAGGAACCACCGCTGCCCGAAATACCATGAGAAGCCTAAAGAGCTGACTGAAAGGGCCTCGATGCCGGACCTCTACCATAGGAATCCCTATCTCCAGATGAGGTACCACTGAATCTACCATAATGACGAGGCCTCTTGTCTGACCCTTAACTACCTCCTCGTGCAAGTGCCATCTCTATCCTGCGGGCCGCATTGGCCACATCCTGAAAATACATATCACTACTGGCCCCTATGGACATCTGAAGCCAAATCGGCTGGACCAACCCATCAATGAATCCCCGCACCCTCTCCCTCTCAGTGGGAAGTATAGTAATAGCATGGCGTGCCAAGTCAATAAACCGAGTCTCATACTGCGTGACTGTCATAGTACCCTGATGAAGACGCTCAAACTGCCTGCGTAGAGCATCTCGCTCAGTCACCGGGAGAAACTTCTCCAAGAACAACTCTGCAAACTGATCCCAAGTCAATAATGGCAACCCTGCTGGTCTAGATAAACAATAGTCCCTCCACCAAGTCTTGGCGGATCCTGCAAGCCGAAAAGTGATGAAGTCGACCTCATTGGTCTCCACAATACCCATAGTCCTGAGTACCTCAGGGCAGTTGAATAAGAAGTCATGGGGTCCTCTGTAGAAGCACCGCTGAAGGTGGTGGTGAAGAGCTTGGCGAACCTGCCAAGCCTCCACAAAGCATCCGCGGACATCGCCGCACCATCGCCGGTATGAGCTGGAATACCCGGCTGGGCTGCCACAGCTGGCTGAACCGCTGGAACCTGAGGCTGAGGAGCTACCTGCTCCGGAGTACGTATAGCGAGGTTCTAAACTCCTCCCCTATCCTGAGATGTGGCTGGTGCCACGGGAAGCAAACCCGCTATAGAAACACTCTCCATAAAGCCTACCAGTCGGACCAAGGCGTCCTGGAGTATTAGAGTGGCTATAAAACCCTCTGGGACCTGAGTTGGGCCCACTGGAGCTGCTGGTGCTGGAACCTCCTCATCATAGTCAACATGAGGCTCCACCTCTGGGACTGCTGCTCGGGGCTGAGCTATGCCACGGCCTCGATCTCTGGCACGGCCTCGGCCTCGCCCTCTGCCCCTGATAGGAGCTGCTGTTGGGGGCTCAGGCTACTGTGCGGTAGAAGAGGAAGCACGTATTCTCGCCATCTGCGAAAGAACCGAGTAGAACGACAATCAATATTTGAGAAACAAAATTGCACGACAAGAATGAATAAAGTGAAATTTTTTCCTAACTCTGTAGCCTCTGGGGGATAAATACAGACGTCTCCATACCAATCCCTCAGACTCTACCGAGCTTGTCCGTGATTTGTGAGGCCTAAGTAACCTAGAGCTCTGATGCCAACTTGTCACGACCCGGATATCCCACCATCGGGAGTCGTGATGGCACTTACTAACGGAACTAGTCTAGCCAAACTTTAACATTCTCTGATAAATCTCAACAATATAATAAATGAAAATCAATTAAACGAGTGCGGAAGACTTTAAACTTAAATAAATATGAAACCAAAGATTTGCGGAAGTCTGAAACATGTCACTACCCAGAACCTGGCGTCACCACTCACGAACTTCTAAGATTTACTAAATACAACCGTATGAAGGAAAGTATAACAGTCTGTTTCAATACAAAAGCTAACAAACTGAATAAAAATAGAAGAGACTCCGGGCCCACGGACGTCTGCGAGGCTACCTCAAGAGTCCCTGGACTGAAGGCCTGCTCCCGGTCTAGTACTGCTGCGGTTCGAAAACTGCGTCCTGATCTGTGTAAAAGAAATGCACAGAGTGTAGCATCAGCACAACCGACCCCATGTGCTGGTAAGTGCCTGGCCTAACCCCGGTGAGGTAGTGACGAGGCTAGACAGGACCTACCACAAATAACCTGTACAGATATATGTGCAATAACAGGAAATATACCAATTTAGCAGTAAAAAGGGGAGGGATGTGCTGGGGGAATACTACAGTCAAAATATATAAAATTATCCGTAAAGAAACGAAACTGAACAATAACACAGATAAGGAAAACATAGGAAGTCTCTACATACGAACACAATACACACAGTCTACACTCCGTTGCGGCGCGCAACCCGATCCTCAACATATATCATCGTTGCGGCGTGCAACCCAATCCTCAACATATATCACCGTTGCGGCGTACAACCCGATCCTCAACATATATCACCGTTGTGGCGTGCAACCCGATCCTCAACAATCAATACCGTTGCGGCGTGCAACCCGATCCTCAATATTCATCAATAATCAATATTGTTGCGACGTACAACCCGATCCTCAATATTTAATATCAAGAAATCGCACAGACAACGACCGTAACTCAAGTGCGAGGGGAGTAACAACCATCAATAGAAAGTCCCGGCAAGGAAATTCAATTATCATTTCAAACATCCCGGCAAGGGAGAATATAATAATTACTTACGTCCCGGCAAGGGACCAATGGCTACACATCTCACTTTTTATCACCTATTTCCTGAATAACAATTTCTAGTCCGAGCCCAAATACTCCAATAAACCAAACCAATCACAATATATGATTCTCTTCAACCTAAGCAATACAAATGTATCATTAAATCCAAATCCAACACATATAAGACCCACGGTCATGCTAGACTCCGGTGCATAGATAACTGTTACCATGCCTATACACCGTATTCCACGTTTAGCAAATAGCAAATAACATCCTAGTCCTAATCCCTCAAGCCAAAGTTAGAACAAACACTTACCTCTGTCTGAAAATAGCAATCAAGCCTCTAACACCGTCTTTCCTCTAGAATCCAACTCCGAAACAATGATATCTAGCCATAATTAGTTCAATATTATCAATAATGGCTCAAAAACACAATCCCATAGCCTAGAAATAGAATTCCTATCATTCTTCCAAAAATAGCAAAATCCGACACCGGACCCACATGGTCCAAACTCGAGGCTCGGACCAAATTCCAATCACCCATAACCCCACGAGTTCAAATATATAATTTGTTTTAAGATTCGACCCCAAATTGAGGTTGAATCACCCAAAATTCCCAAAGCCCTAGTTCTACCCCCAAACCCTTAATTTCTACCCTTAATTCATGATTTTAGGCTTGGAAATAAGTAATTAGATGAAGAAATAATGAGGAAATGAAGTTAAGATTACTTACCCAAAGAGTTATGGAGGAAGGGAAGCTTGGAACTCATCAATGTGGGTGAAGAAGGAAGGTCCGTGTGAGATTTTATGAAAAATCCCGTAATGACACTGTTTTGGGTATTTAAAAGCATTGGGCCAAAATGCTCTATGCGATCGTGGGGCAAGGAGTGCGATCGCATAGAGTAGAGGTGACAATGCTCTACGATCGCGATGGGACAAATGCGATCGCGTAGAGGAAATTTTTGGGCTTCTGAGGTAAACACTATGCGAACGCGGAAGGGGTATGCGTTCGCATAGGACAAAACTGGACCCTTGAAGTTTACACTATGCGATCGCGAGGAATGCTATGCGATCGCATAGAAGAAAGAACTGGGCAATAGCAGACAACATTTTCTGCAACAAATTCCTATTCCAAACCATCCCGAAAACACTCCCGAGCCCTCGGGGCTCCCAACCAAACACACACACTAATAATAACATCCTACAAACTAGCTCGAGCGATCAAATCGCCAAAATAACATCAAAATCAAAGAATCTACCCCAAAACTCAAAATTTTCATTTCAAAGTTCATAAACTTCCAACTTTAGCTATTTAGGTCCGAAACACGTCAAATGAAGTACGATTTCGACCACATTTCACAGAAAGTTGTACCGGGTGTCGGAACCAAAATACGAGCCCGATACCTATATTTTCTAACTCATTTTTATTTCTATTTTTCCTTAATAATTTCAGAAAATAATTTAGCAGAAAAATCCTTTTACTGGGGTTCTGGACCTCGAATTTCGACTCCGGGCACATGCCCGAGTCCCATATTTTTCTACGGACCTTCCGGGACCATCACAACACGGGTCCGGGTCCGTTTACCCAAAATGTTTACCAAAGTCAACTATATCAATATTAATATCATAATTCTTTAAACTTTTCACAGAACTCACATATTTTAACATAAAAACTTTCCGGCTTCGCGCCCGGACTGCGCACGCAAATCGAAGCAACTAAAAATGAGGTTTTCAAGGCCTCGAAAATGCAGAAAAAGGGAGAAATATGGTGATGACCCCTTTGAGTTGTTACAATATATATATATATATATATATATATATATATATATATATATATAACTAACTGTTGCAGCATGCAACCCGATCCAATAAATATAATATATCTATTGCAGCGTGTAACCGATCCAATATAATATAATATTTGTTGTGGCGTGCAACCCGATCCAATATAGTATCTGTTGTAATGTACAACCCGATCCAATATAATATCTGTTGTGGCGTGCAACGCGATCCAATATAGTATATGTTGCGGCGTGCAACTCGATCCATATATACTGCTTGCAGTAATCATAACAATAATTTCTGCAAGGGATTAACCATAAAATACTCTATCCCAGCAAGGGAACTCAACAATACAAGTATATTCATCCCGGTAAGGGAGAACCAGCCAAAATCTATCTCAATTCAACTTCTAAACATCTCTATTATCACCATTTCTAACGCATATATAACTTCTACGAAAATAAGTTAAGCCTTTGCTCAATACCACGGATCTACTCACTATTTCAACGATAGTATTATTCAAGAGTACAACAATTATCAAATTAAGATTCACGGTCATGCTCGATACCAACGTATAGATACTCGTCACTATGCTTATACGTCGTACTCAACAAGAAATACATAGCAAATATGACTCAACTCCTAATCCCTCAAGCTAGGGTTAGACCAAACACTTACCTCGAACTTCCATGGCCAACTCAATCCTCAATAACCGCCTTTCCTTTCGAATTCGGCTCCAAATCAATTGTATCTATACCTAAATGACTTTATAACATCGAATAATGCTTAACAATTTGAATCCAATGCCTAATTATAGCTTTTCCATCATTCTTCCCAAAAACTAAAAAATTGACCTCGGGCCCGCTTAGTCAAAATACAAAGTTCGGACCAAAATCAAATCACTCATTCACTCACGAGTCCGAATATATAATTTATTTTCAAATTTGATCCCAAAACGAGGTCTAAATCAAGAAAAATCTAAAAGCCCTAACTCTACCCAAATCCCTAACTTTCTACCCTTAATCATGTGTTTTAGGCCTAGAAATTCAATAGATGTTGATGAAAATGGAAGGAAATAAGTTAAAGATTACTAACCCAAGAGTTTATGGTGAAAGAATGCTTCAAAAGTTGCCTTAGAACTTTGGAGAAGAAAGAGTTTGTGAAATTTTGATGAACTCCCATAATGGGTTCTTTTTTTTTCGAGATTTAAAATAACTGGGCGGATTAACTCTATGTGTTCGTGACAGGACCCTCGCGTTCGCGATGGATCGGCTTGTTAAGCCTAAGCATTCGCGTGAATAGGCTCGTGTTCGCGAAGCGTCCGCTTCTCGAGCCTCGCATTTGCGGACCAGTGGTCGCATTCGCGATACACTAACTGGTGACCCCTCCCCCTCAACCTTACGTGTTCGTGAATGGAGGCCACGTTCGCGAAGGGTCTCTCCCTTTAGCTTCGTGTTTGTGTCCAAATGCTCGTGTTCGCGATGAAGAAACTGGGCACCTGGGAAGATTTCCTTACGCGTTCACGAGAGGGCCCACGTGAACGCAAAGAACAAAATCCCTGGGCACAATAGAAGAAAATTTGAAACACTTCTTAAGCCAAAAACCATTCTAAAACACCTCCGAAACACTCCTGAGCCCCGGGGCTCCCAACCAAACACATGCACTGACTCAACAATATCATACGAACTTATCCGTGCGATCAAATCGCCTAAATAGCCTCAAAAATAATAAATCAAACCTCAAAATCATGAATTTTCCCAAAACTTCATCAAGCTTCAAATTTAGAACTTTAAGTCCTAAACACGTGAAACGACGTCCGATTTTAACCAAATTTTACATGAAGGACTTAAAAAATATATAAGACCGATACCGGGTGCCGAAACCAAACTTTCTAATAAAATTTCTTATCCAATTTTCTTAAACATTTTAGAAAAATAATTTCCTTTAAAAATTTATTTCTTGGGTTCGGGACCTCGGAATCCAATTCCGGGCATACGCCCAAGTCCCATATTTTTCTAGGATCCTCCGGGAACATCAAATCATGAGTCCGGGTCTGTTTATCCAAAATTTTGACCAAAGTTAAATTTATTCATTTTAACATCAAAACTTAGGATTTTTTTACAGAATTTCATATTTAAGCTTTTCGGCTATGCGTCGTACTACGTACGCAAATTAAGGTAACTCTAAATGAGGTTTTCAAAGTCTCGAGGACACAAAATTCACTTAAAAATAGGTAATGACCCTTTGGGTCGTCACAAAAGGAAATGGAAGGAAGAAGAGAGAGATATAAGAAAGATATCTGATGATGAGAATGAATGCTATTTATAGCCATATGTGCATGTTTCTATCGTTGTGGATGATTGTTATGTGGCTTTCTTATATTGCCACTTTTTCAAAGGAATGTGCCACTTATCAAAAGGCTTAAAGGATGGCTGCCACATTTTGGTAGTAAGACCACTTGTCTTTTACCTTTCCATGCAAAGACAGTTGTCAAATGCTAATTACATAAATTTCTTTTAAAATACTAATGTAATTTGGCTGACAATCCCCCACATTACTTTAATAGAATTTTTGGGAATAAAAAGTAAAACTTGCTGGATTTGTATGATCTAAATATAATAGGTTTGGTGTCTTTTGGACTATGAACCAAACTTAGATCAATAAAACTTAACTCACATATTGGTGAAATATAATATTTATATGAACTAAATAATTCTTATTATGGGCTAGAGATTTTATCAATCACATTTGACTCCCGGTAATTTTGCTGCTCAACGCGGTTTTGCGCCCAACAGGCCATGTGTGTGCCTGGTTATTCATGAGAGCTCGAGAGACTAGGCCAAAAATCTCATAGGAGCGACCTACTCCACTCTCATATAGGTGAATTCATCAAGTGTATATTGCTTTTAAATACACCATCCATAAGGACTATGAATTTCTTTAAGAGTTATAACTCAGCCTCTCAATTAGTAGTAGTGAAGACTTTCTTTTAGTGCATCCGTGCCAATATTGACTTGTTATTACCCATATGAACCTACTTTATGGGATCTCCAATCACATAGGTTGGGTTACTATCTCTATTGACAACATGTCGGCCTTAACCCCATCACTTTTGAGGTTTGAAGAATTAATTTTCTTCCCACGGGTTTAGTCAGAGGATCGACCAAATTTATCTCTGACTTCACATAGTCAATGGAAATTATTCCATCTCTCAATAGTTGTTTTATGACATCATGTCTCAATTTCATGTGACTACTTTTACAATTATAAGATTTATTCTTTGCTATAGCTATTGCCTCTTGGAAATCACAGTGTATAGACACAGGAGGCAATACGTCTTTTATTAAAGGGATCTTAGCTAAGAAGTTTCTAAGCCACTTAGCCTCAGAACCAGCTAATTCTAGAGCTACAAGCCCTTATTCCATAGTCGATCTAGCAATGATCGTTTGTTTAGCTTATTCCCATGATATTGCACCACCACCAAAGGTGAATACATAACCACTAGTGGATTTTATCTCATCTGAACTAGAGATCCAGTTTACATCATGTACCTTTCTAAAGTAGAAGGAAATCCACTATATAGGATACAATAATTCATGGTTCCTCTCAAATATTTCTTTAGTCCATCTAATGCAGACCAATGCTCTCTGTTGGAATTATAAGGATATTTACTCAGTCTACACACAGCATAGGCTATATCAGGCCTTGTAAAATTCATTAAATGTATCAGACTCCCAATAACCTGAGCATATTTAGATTAAGCAACTGGGTCACTATTATTCTTTTTCAACTTAGAGTTAGCATCAAAAGGAGTGCTCACAGATGTGACATTAAAAAATTCAAACTTCTTAAGAAGTTTCTCAACATAATTGTCATGACCCAAAATTCACTAAGGGTCGTGGTGGCGCCGGATACCGCTGTCAGGCAAGCCAACCAAAAATACTTAATTAAGTTCTCATTCTAAATATTTCTAAAACCACTTCTTTTATACATTTAACGATACATAATAATTTTCTCTGAAGAAATAATGAGACATTTAACAACCTTTTTAATATTTTTGAATAAAACCCACGAACATTCCCAGAACCCGGTACCACAAGTGCATGAGCAATTTCTAAGAAAAATCAAATAAAGTACAACAAATGTTTGAAATACAATTGGACAAAAAATAAATAAAATCTTGAGAGAGACTATGCTAGCTGCGGGTTGCCTCGAGGAAATACAGCTCACCTAGTCTCTGTGTCAACCATGCTGCTACGCCCACTTGACCACTAGAGGTGCATATGCCTGTGCAACAAAAATACACAGAAGTGTAGTATGAGTACGAAAATAACTACTCAATGAGTATCTCGTCTAATCTCGAAGAAGTAGAGATGAGATGGTCAACTTTGACACTTACTAGAGGTCCAATAATAATATATTATTATTGTAAATAATCATGGATTTATTAAAAAATGAAAGTAATTTCAAATAAGTCACGAACAGGTAAAATTTCCTTTTTATGCTGAAGATCCCCGGATTCATAATCCATTAATTTTCAATTATCTCAAGTCGGGGAGAGAAAATATCAATCTCAAACAATCTCAAGGCAAGCAATACAAGCATGCACAAATCATGCCGAGGACGTACGACCCGATCCAACAGAAAATAAATTGTGCATTGTCGAGGGTCGAACGACACGAACCATAGATGGATCTATTAAATCTACTGAGGCGTTCAGCCCATTCTATAAGTTAAACATAAACAGACAGTCAATCAAGAAGTCATCGGGAAACAGTTATCTAAGAAAAACCAATTCTCTTTTAACCATTTGATAAAACGAAGTTTAATCTGTTTAGAAATTCATTAACTAATTCGATGTGAATTAAGCAATTCTAGCTCTCAATAAGTTTACAAATAATCCAAGTATAGCATGCTTTTTGGGTCCTAATCTACCCGGACAATAACATAATAGTAGCTACGCACGGACTCTCGTCATCGCGCGTTAATAGCATATAGAAAATTATACTGAACATCACACTACCTGCCATACTTATACAATCTTCCTACGGGACACACTCCCACAACCTACCATAACAAATAACTAGGTCGTACCTCCAAACCACCGGCCGCATTAACGCTAAAAAGCGATCAAGAATCATTAACCAGGATGCAAAGCCTTTTTCACAAAACACCAATCTCAGGAGATGCTAAAGACAATACCAACTTACCTTAAACATCAAAACTCCTTTCCTGCTCATCCGGGCTCGTGACATCCCTGTCAACACTAAACTGTTACCTTGATCTCCACTTCAAATTCCATACCACTCACTGCACCCAACATGCCAACATACGATAGAACACGCTTTCCATCATAGCTTCGGAACCACTATTAGGTTAACATTTCATCATATAAAACTTTCCACTTAACTTAGTTCAGGAGAACCATAGCAACACATAGGTAAATTCTTATGACAGTAGAATACGCAAATCTCTAAGTAGTGGTCTAAGCCACCATAGCCCTTCTGGGATCCACCTACACGTAACAGGCCATAACAGTGGAATACCTCTGAATAACACCAACTACGGCGGTCGACAAGCCTCACGCATATCGCCACCAATCACTTGCATAATTCGCTGAAGAAACCGATTACTACCACCAATATGCCAATTCAACCAGGGCTAACCATTCTATCTTCTTCCAATTTGTCCTTGATTGCCTTAGAAATAATAATAACTTTATTCAACACATAGCACCCTCCATCCACACTCATCCCGAGTGACCTTGAATCACGAGACCGTGTTGTCTCAAATACCACGAACCATTTCATACCTCCCAATTGCTACATCACAAGTCAAAACATCATAGAACATTCTGTTCCTCTTCTCAAAGGCTGCTACCAAGCATGGTTTCTTAACCATACCTATAGGCTCGAAATCATTAGGCATCACACTTTAACTTTTGAATTAATTAGGACCGTTATTGAGAGACACCCGCTCTGACTTGGCCCTGAATACAATCAATTCCATAAATCTTCTATCACGTGAATACCCTCTTGGTGAAGCACCTGGCAGAATCACTTCCCTTGGAACCCGCATCTATACAAAGCACAAATCCTGAATCTTTCCCCAAGTCTGAACATCGGCCAATAAGGCCAACAATAGCACACCTTAAATAATTCATTTGCTCAAATTACCACTTACGCTCTTTTCCCGCAGCTGAAGTAAACTATCAATATGCTAATAACCAGAAACCTCGCAAATACTTAACCATGCAATCCAACCATAGGCTGTAGGACTCTCCCACTTAGCTCGAAGACACTACTACACAACTCTGGAATTCACCAAGATTCTTAATCTCTTATTGATATAACCTTGCGCAACCAACCGCTAAAATTCTCGGAATCCTTCTGTAACCCCTTTTTTTACACTCTGAATCATCAACTACATTCGCATGATCGATCTCTTTGTTGTAAAACCAATAGAATTTCTTCGCCGAAGCTTCGCCAACCACGCGACCACTAACCTGCCCATAGGGGATAACCCTCCCGTGGAAATCACTTCCTGACATCTTCCAACGCTACTTCACTGGGTACAATTACTACGACAACAATAACCCATCCCGAGTTCGAGCTCACTCTCTAGCTGCACAAGTTCATTTACCCCTCGTGGACATTAATTAAATGTGCGACAACATCCCTCCAATACAAAGTTATATTGTATCCTTCTTCATTCAAGCAGCTCCCTCCAGTTATTTCAAATCTCCTTTCATATAATAGCCTATACTTCAAATTAAAATCCGCAGACCCCAAATCACCAATCATTAAAATTTCTAAGTCATCCTAGACTCTCCTTAAGGTGCATAGTCATCCTACCCCAATGCCCGTATGCAACTCCGCCACTCTCCCACTTTGGCGAAACTCGACCCTTGACCTCTTATACTCGCCCTTCTAGAAATTTTAGCCACCGCCTAACACTTCCCATATGTCTTTCCTCATCCTTTGCTGCTCAGTTGCTGCCTTAAATAAAATCTATCATCGTGGCACTTGAACCCACAATTGCTGCTAACTTTACACCTTTTCGGAAGATCATCTTTCTCATATCGTCGACAGTAGAAACACTAATTTAAACCTGAACAACCGCACCCTGCGATATCTGATAGCCGCATTTTTTATATTATGTCACAGTAGCCTACCCCAAAGGCGAATTGTAGAAGGTCATAACACCGGCGAGCTTAGTACGTTCAATTAGGACAACGACATCCCCTCATAGAAGAAAGCTCCACCACGCTCACAAATACCAAGTCTCATTACTCTACATCCCATATTTGCCCATTCTTAGTCCGATTTCCTTGCCCCTACCGGGAATAAAATATTAAATCTCTAGATTATGCACTGAGTAAACCTCCCTTCAAGTCATTCACTACCCCGACACGTAGGCAAACATCCTACCATCATATCACTACTGCGGAACAGTTGTTCATAAGCATCATGGTAACTTGTGCCTAGCCTCAGAGCCCTCAGAAGTACCGCTACTGGTCTGAAACAATAAAATATCTTTCTACAAAGCGACGATAATAATTCGATCAGCTATACCGGGAGAAACATCCCGTACCACATCTATAGTACCATTACGGTTCTTCAATTCTCGATTTATAACAACTGGTTCGCATCACGTAAGATTTAGTAGGAATGAATTATAGGCACACGCCTCCAAGGATCAAATAGCACGATAAGGAATCAAGAAGGGAAGTACTCCTAACAGTCTTGCAGCCTTTCGAGGATAAGTACAGACGTCTCTGTACCAATCTGTGAGACTCTACTAGACTTGCTCATGACTCGTGAGACCCTAGAAACCTAGTGCTCTGATACAATGTTGTCACGATCCAAAATTCACTAAGGGTCGTGGTGGCGTCAGACACCGCTGTCAGGCAAGCCAACCAAAAACACTTAATTAAGTTCTCGTTCTAAATATTTTCGAAATCACTTCTTTTATACATTTAACGATACATAATAATTTTCTCTGAAGAAATAATGAGACATTTAACAACCTTTTTAATATTTCTAAATAAAACCCATGAACATTCCAGAACCCGGTATCACAAGTGCATGAGCAATTTCTAAGAAAAATCGAATAAAATACAACAACTGTCCGAAATACAATTGGACAGAAAATAAATAAAATCCTGAGAGAGATTATGCTAGCTGCAGGTCACCTCAAGTAAATACATCTCACCTATTCTCCGTGTCAACCATGTTGTTATGCCCACTCGGCCACTAGAGGTGCAAATGCTTGTGCAACAAAAATAACATGTACTCAATGAGTATCCCGTCTAATCTCGAAGAAGTAGAGATGAGATGGTCGACTATGACACTTACTAGAGGTCCAATAATAATATATTATTAATGTAAATAATCATGGATTTATTAAAAAATAACATTAATTTCAAATAATTCACGAACAGATAAAAGTTCCTTTTTATGGTGAAGATCCTCAGATTCATAATCCATTAGTTTTCAATTATCTCAAGTCGGGGAGAGCAAATATCAATCTCAAATAATCTCAAGGCAAGCAATACAAGCTGCACAAATCATGCCGAGGACGTACGGCCCGATCCAACAGAAAATAAATTGTGCACTATCGAGGGTCGAATGGCGCGAACCATAGATGCATCTATTAAATCTACCGAGGCGTTCGGCCCGTTCCATAATTTAAACAAACACAAACAGTCAATCAAGAAGTCATCAGGAAACAGTTATCCAAGAAAAACCAATTCTCTTTTAACCATTTGAGAAAATAAAGTTTAATCTGTTTAGAAATTCATTTACTAATTCGTTGTGATTTAAGCAATTCGAGCTGTCAATAAGTTTACAAATATTCCAAGTATAGCATGCTTTTTGGGTCCTAAACTACCCGGACAATAGCATAATAGTAGCTACACACGGACTCTCGTCACCTCATGCATACGTAGCTGTCACGACCCAAATACCAAACTCGGTCGTGATGGCGCCTCTCATGAAGACAAGGCCAGGTAGTCAACCCAATTCATCCTTTAAAAAAGTTATTTAACACAATTATAGTATAATCATGGTTTAATTGTACCAAATAGCGGAAAAATATAGATAAAGATACGGAAATCCAATCCAACACAGCCCTAACCGGGGTGTCACAAGTCATGAGCAACTAAGGAATCCTGACGCAAGTCTACTAAATACGAAATCTGATACAATAGTTCGAATAACATAGAAATAATGAGAAAAATGAGTCACAGGAGATGCGAACGCCAACAGCTACCTCGTAGTCTCTGAAACACCACCTGGACTGGAAGGATCAGCTCTCAGGGATGGAATCTTCTATGCCTGAATCTGCACACGACCCAGTGAGTAATAAATTTAAATAATGGCTGAAAGTAAGAAAATACATAAAGGCACAAAGCATTCTATACAGAAGCAGTAAAATCCCTTAAATAGCAAATCAGTGAAATATCATATGAAATCTCTTTTAAACCAGTAAAAACAGGTAATTTGGCAGTAAATGACAAGTAGAAATCTGCCCCTCGGGCTCAATATCAAAATAACAAGTAGAAATCTACCACTCGGGCTCAGTATCAAAATAACAAGTTGAAATCTGTCCCTCGGGTTTAGTATCAAAATAACAAGTAGAAATTTGCCCTCGAGCTCAGTATTAGTAACTCAGAACAGTATCAGCCCCTCAGGCTCACTCTTAGAATAGTATCATATAGTAACCGTTGTGGCGTGCGGCCCGATCCATATCTCGCAGTAGCGTACAGCCCGATCCATTAAACATCGACGGCGCTCGCTGGGGGTGTGCAGACTTCGGAGGGGCTCCTACTGCCCAAGCGCTATATTGCTGCAGCGTGCAGCCCGATCCAATATATATATATATATATATA
This sequence comes from Nicotiana glauca, assembly GCA_026770625.1. Classification (NCBI taxonomy): domain Eukaryota; kingdom Viridiplantae; phylum Streptophyta; class Magnoliopsida; order Solanales; family Solanaceae; genus Nicotiana; species Nicotiana glauca. The sequence goes on from MU756906.1 coordinate 214,240, forward strand.
TCGCTGCGGCGTGCAGCCCGGGCCATATAAGTATCGTTGCGTCGTGTAGCCCGATCCATATAAGTATCGCTGCAGCGTGCAGCCTGATCCATATAAGTACCGCTGCGGCGTGCAACCCGATCCATATAAGTATCGCGACGGCGTGTAACCCGATCCATATAAGTATCGCTGCGGCGTGCAGCCCGATCCATAATATAAAACCCTCACATCCAGGCCCTCGGCCTCATATCGCTCAGTGTATCCTCACATCTGGCCCTCAGCCACACTCAGTCAGAATATCATCACAAGCCCCTCGGGCATTAGTAAAACAGTAGTTCTTAGCCCAAATTATCATTTAAAATATCATTTAAGTCTCAAATCTGAGTAAAAGTGGCTGAGTTTGTAAAACCATAAATATCGACAGCACTGAGTTCAAATACAAGTCAAAACAATGAGGAAATAGTGATAAAAATCCCCGAAGGGTTCAAATAATTGGCACGAAGCCCAAATATGGCAATCAGCCCAAATAATGATGATAACTAATAAATTTCAGTCAAATACACGATAAAATCATCAATCGGGATGGATTAAGTCACAATCCCCAACGGTGCTCTACCCCACGCTCGCTATCCGGCGTGCAAGTCACCTCAACATAGCACTATGACATGCAATCCGGGGTTTCAAACCCTCAGTACATCATTTAACATCATTACTCACCTCGAATCGGCTATTTCTTTAACTCGCGATGCCTTTGCCCTTCGAATCGACCTCCGAATGCCTCGAATCTAGCCATAACGATTCGATTCAGTTAATAAAAATTGTAGAAATTTATTCCATATGAAATTCTACATTTTTCATCAAAAATCCGAAATTACACTCAAAATTCGCCCGTGGGGCCCACATCTCGGAGCCCGGCAAAAGTTACGAAATATGAAACTCCATCCAACCATGAGTCCAACCATATAAATTTTACCAAAATCTGACAAAAATTCGGCCTCCAAATCTAGAATTTTCGTTTTTGAAAAGTTTACAAATTTTCTCCAATTTCTTCTATTTGATTCACTAATACTTGATGAAAATAATCATGGAATTATTAAATATAATGACTTTTAGATATAGAACACTTACCCCAATCCATATGGTGAAAATCTCTTCAATCCGAGCTCCATAGCTCCAAAAATGAGAAAAAATCTCGGACTGCTCCGAAATATACGCTGTCCAGAATTTTCGCTTCTGCGGTACTGTTCACCGCAGAAGCGGAATCACTGTTCATTGTAGAAACGGACTATTCACCGCAGAAGAAAAATTACTGTTCATCGTAGATGCGGTACTGTTCATCGCATCAGCGAAAATACCAGCAAGTGCCCAGAAAATTGCAGCAACTTTTTATTTCACTAATAATGCTCTAACTCCATCATACGAACTTGGAATTCTATGATTCTTGTTACTATAAGTCACAAATAATAATACGAACCTATTCCTTCAATCAAAACACAATTTGGAGCTCATTTGCTCAGTGCAATACCCGTTTTGCTTGTTAAACAATTAATTCATGGTTCGCGTCAAAAATCCAATCGCGACTTGATGAAATTAGACCAAACTTTCCATATCACTCCTATAATTCATTATTTAAATTTTGGAAGTCTCGAAATCAAATTTCGATCTCTAGAACTAAAAATGGACCTTTGGATCATCACATGCATATGCTCAAAACGGCAAAAACGCTTCCAAAACTTATCCTAGCCTCATAGGACCCCGACCAAACATGCCAACATAATTTATAACATCATTCAAACCTGCTCCAATCATCAAAACACCTCAAAAAATGTCAAATTACCCAAAGCTCATCGAATTCAAGCCTAAGTTTCCAAAAACTTCCGAAATACACTTTCGATCAAAAACCCGACCAAACGATGTCCGAATGACCTGAAATTTTGTACACACATCCCAAATGACACAATGAAGCTACAGCAACTCTCAGAATTTCATTCTGATACTTGGATCAAAATCTCACCTATCAACCGGAATTCACCAAAATACTAACTTCGCTAATTCAAGCCTAATTCTACACCGGACCTCCAAAATCATTTCCGATCACACTCTTAAGTCACAAATCATCCCCCGAAGCTAACCAAATCATCCAAATCTGTAACCGAGCCATCTAACTCATAAGTCAATGTCCGATTGATTTTTCCAAACTAAGTCTTCCTTAAAGAGACTAAGTGTCTCATTTCTTACCAAAACCACTCCAAATCAACTCGATCACACAAGATATGGATAATGAAGCAATAAGAAGCTAAAAATGGGGAAACGGAGTGGTAACTCATGAGACGACGGGTCGGGTCATCACAGTAGCCCCCACAAATTGGAGCACATAACCAATTAACTCACATATGAGGACAATTCCCTTTTACAAGGTTAGAAATGAGACTCACCTCGCCCCGAAGATCCATAAACGGCATTCCACGCCCTTCCGAAGACTCGAATCGATGCTAAATGCTCCAAAACTAACCAATAATCACAAAAATCCATTAATATATGCTCAATTATTCATTACAACCCATTTTATAAAAATTTCTAACCCCTATCAAAAAGTTGACAAAAATGCCCTCCGGCCCACGTGCCCGGATTACCAAAATTTTCAAAGAATAAGTTTACCCATAACCTCACGAACTCAAATATATAATTGACTCTTAATTTCATACCCAAAATCATGGTCAAATTTCAAGAAATGTCAATTTCTAGGTTTTCCCTCAAACCCCAAGTTTTCTACAAATTTCCATGTCTAAATTCATATATAAACCTTGTATTTAACTCAAAACTAGCATAAATTATTAACCTCATGATGAATGACGAAACCCCCTCTTCAAAGGCTCCAAAAATGGCCCAAGCCAAGATAAAAGGAGAGAAAAATGGCCAAATACCGATTTTAAAACAACCCCACTGCCTCCAGCATTTTCCGCACCTGCGGTCCTATGACCGCTTATGTAGTTCCATAGGTGCGGTTCAAATACCGCTTCTGCCCTCACCAGGACACCCTTTTCCGCTTCTGCGCCTTCTCCACCGCAGGTGCGGTTCAGCATCTGCAAAAAAATAACCGCATCTGCGGTCCCTTCACTGACAGCCGAAAACCGCATTTGCGATTCAATTCCTTGCTTCTATGGTAAACCCTACGCAGAAGCGGTTATACTGGCAACCAGACCCCTTCAGCTATCAAAAATTCAAAATTTCGATCCGTTAATCACCAGGAATCCATCCGAGGCCCTCGAGACCCCCAACCAATCATACCAATCAGTCCCAAAATACATTACGGACTTGCTCGAGGCCTCAAATCACATCAAATAACGCTAAAATCGCAAATCGACCTCCAATCCAAGATTTATGAACTTTGGAATTTCAAACTTCTACTTTTGATATTTAAACCTATCAAATCACGTCCGATTAACTTCAAATTTTGCACACAAGTAATATTCGACAATATGGACCTACTCCAACTTCCGAAATCGGATTCCAACCCCGATATCAGAAAGTCCACTTCCGGTTAAACTTCTCAAAAACCTTCAAATTTCTATCTTTAGCCAAATGACTTCAAAATGATCTACGGACCTCCAAATTCACTTCTGATCGCGCTCCCAACTCTAGAATCACCATACGGAGCTGCTCCTTGACTCGAAATTCCAAACGGGCTTCGATAACACTGATATGCACTTCAAGCCAAACTTATGAAATTTCTTCCAAAATACTAACTTCCACAATATGTGCCAAAATGCTCTTGGATCATCCAAAACCCGATCCAGGCATACGCCCAAATCCGAAATCATCATACGAACCTACTGGAACCTTCGAATTTCGATTTCGATGTCGTTTACTCAAAAAACTGATCTTAGCTAATTCTTACAACTTTAAGCTTCCGAAATAAGAATTCTCTTTCCGAATCAACTCCAAATTTACCGAAATTCAGTTCCGACCATGCGTACAAGTCATATTTCTTGAAATGAAATTGCTCATTGCCTCAAACTGCTGAACGACACGTTAAAGCTCAAAACGACTGATCGGGTTGTTACAATAATATTCTTGAGATAACATTATTCCAGCTTCGCTCCTTATAATTTTAACTCCCAATATTATATTTACTTCACCTAGATCTTTCATATCAAAATTAGCAGACAAAAATAATTTAGTACTTTGCACACTATTTAAACTTGTACCAAATATAAGCAAGTAATCAACATATTGACATATTATTACATAATCATTGTCTACCACTTTAGTATAAATACATTTATCCACCTTAACTAAAGAAAAATCGTCTCTCAGTAAGATTTGTTCAAATTTCTCATACCACTGCTTATGAGCTTGTTTAAGGCCATAAAGAGATTTAATTAATTTACAAACTTTATTTTCTTATCCAGGAATGACACAACCTTCAGGTTGAACCATATAAATTTCTTCTTCTAAATCACCATCCAAAAAAGCAGTTTTGACATCCATTTGATAGAGAAAAAGCTTACGGATTGAAACTAAGACAATTAAAACTCGAATAGAAGAAATTTTAGTCATTGGTGCAAATGTATCAAAATAGTCTATATTTTATTTTTGAAAAAATCCTTTTGCTACTAACCGAGCTTTATGCTTATCTAAAGATCCATCAGGATTAAATTTCTTTTTTAAAAATCCATTTACAACCAATAGGTTTTACACCAGGAGGTAAGTCAGTTAATAACCATGTATTATTTTTCATAATGGAATCAATTTTAACTTTTATTGCCTCTTTCCAATATTTAGCATCTGAAGAAGATATAGCTTCAAAATAATTTGATGGTTCATTATCGACAAGAAAAGTTTGAAAATCATTTCCATATGAAAAATATTCTTTCCTAGGCCTTTTACTCCTTTTCAATTCCTCATTAGAGGTAATTTCACTATTTGTCTCAACATGTGTATAGGAAATTTTATCAGATAGTGGATAAATATATTCAAAGAACTCAGCATTCTTTGTCTTAATTATAGTATTGCAATCAAGAACATCACTTTTTAAAATAAGAAATCCATATGCAGCACTATGTTCTGCATATCTAATTAGCATGCAATCAGCAGTTTTAAAACCTATTTTTCTCTTTTTAAGTTCAGGCAAAAGAACTTTAGCAAGGCACCACACTTTTTAGTATTTCAAGTTAGGTTTATCGCCCCTCCACAATTCATACGGAGTTTTCCAGTTTTTATATATTGTATTCTATTTTGTAAGTGATATGCAGATAAAATAGCTTCACCCCACAAGTTATCAGGAGCATTAGAACTAACTAACATAGAGTTTATCATCTCTTTCAATATTCTATTTTTTCTTTCAGCTACTCCATTTGACTCAGGTGAATAAGACGGAGTTACTTCATGAATAATTCAATTATTTTCACAAAATTCATTTAAAGATAAATATTCTCTACCTCTATCTGATCTAATTCTCTTAATTTTCCTACTAAGTTGATTTTCAACTTCAGTTTTATAAGAAATAAAAGCATTGCATCATCTTTATTTTTAAGCAAATACAACTTAGTATATCTAGAAAAATCATCAATAAAAGTCATAAAATATCTTTTACCACCTCTAGTCATAGACTGCTTCAAGTCGCCTACATCAGTGTGAATTAAAGATAACAATTCAGTTTCTCTATTTACGAAAAAATAAGTCTTTCTAGTACTTTTAGCTTCAGTATATATTTCACACTTGTTAATATTATTTGAGTCTAAATCAGATATTAATCCTATTGACTACATTTTCTTTATATATGTGACTTTAACATGTCCTAGTCTAGTATTCCATAGAGAAAAAAACTCAATCATATAAGCAAAAGCAGATACATTTTCATTGATAACATCAGAAATATTTACAAAGAGCCCTTGGTTACAATAGTCCTTTCCCACAAATACATTATTTTTGGTCATTATGATCTTATCAGATTCAAATGATACTTTCACTCCTGCTCTTCCCAACAAGGATACAGAGATCATATTTGTCCTCATAGTAGGAACATGCAGTTAATCAACAAGGGCTAAAGTTTTTTCCGAAGTGAGTTTCAAGAGAACTTTACCCTTACCCAAACTTGAGTCTCCAAGATAGACTTTTTCTATCATCCTCTATAGGAGTATAAGAGGAAAATGCTTCTCGATTTGCACAAATGTGACCAGTAACCCCAAAGTATGTGCTACATGTCACACCTCCTTTTTCATACGCTACTTTACCCGCGAGGGCGTATAGGAGTTTTTCCACTTTAAGGACAGTCGAAACGGGATTAATTATTTAAGTCTTTTAGAGTCGCCACTTGAGAATATAATGGTTTCCCAAGTCACCAGTTTAATCCCGAACCGAGGAAAGTTTGACTCTGTTACAGTTTGTGAACTAGAAATCCGGATAAGGAATTCTGTTAACCCAGGAGAAGGTGTTAGGCACTCCCGGATTCCGTGGTTCAAGCACGGTCGTTCAACTATTGTATTTGATTTTATCTGATTCCGATTATATGTTTTTAAATCATGTGCATTAATGTTCCGCTTTTTCAAATTTTAAGAATTGCAACGTCGTGAAAATGCATTCCTTGACCACACCGTACCAGTACGCCTGTGGCTTTGGATACATTTCGACTTCGTTGGAAGTAGGATTTGGGTCACATAAATGTGCACCCGTTCATGGGAATGTATATTGAAGTTGTGCCTAATGGTATCTTTTTCATTGTTACTTTGGGAAAAAACCGTGGAATTAGCTAAACGGTCATTCCGATGTCTAAATTATCATAATCGTTATTTTGAGGGCCCCGTGT
>MU756906.1:230848-253438 GCA_026770625.1 Nicotiana glauca
AAAGATTTTCAAACTCAATCTCTCTCTTTCTTACTAATCACCTAAAATTTTTATTTTTTTATTGATACAATATAGACGTTGTCATGACCCAAATTCCATTATAGGTCGTGATGGCGCCCAACACCGTTGTTAGTCAAGCAAACCCTAATCAAGTAGTGAGTTCTCATTCTTTTTAAATAATCACTCCTGACATTTACTTAACTTAAATTCAAAACAAATGATAATTAACAAATTATAAGGTGACTGAATCGGGAAAGACTAAAAGGGATCATAGCAATATGAATACAACCCAAAAATAATAGTTTACTAATGTGTGTGCTATGACCTAGTATCATAAGTACGAGGGCAACTAGTAGAATGTACAAAAGAATATAACTATCCTATTGCCTGAAATAGAATAGACAGTAATAACAAAAGGAGAGACTCTGACATGCTGTTGAACGACACGAAAAGGGGCAGCACACCGTGGAATCTCGGTCAAGTATCAGGAATGCGCACTGGACTGGTAGCTAGATGCACCTGCTCAGATCCTGTACATTTAAGTACAGAAGCGTAGTATGAGTACACAAATAATATGTACCCAGTAAGTATCCAGTCTAACCTCGAACAAGTAGTGACGAGGGATCAACTTGACACTTACTAGGTTCAATAATAAATATAATTTAAGTGTTACGTTAGACATAGATGTCATGAATAATTAATAGTCAATAAGGATGTGACTAGTTCTTTCATAAACAATATTTCAGTTTCCGACATTTCAGTTAACAATCTATATTTCAAGGCACTTAAAGCAGTTCAAATCACAGAAGGTACTAAGCAAATAACATGCACAACAATGCCGAGGTTGTACGGTTCGATCTAACATAATAACAAAGTGTGTACTGCCAGAGGGTCGAACGGCGCGAACCATAGATGCATCTATTACCCCGCTCGTGAATCATACATGCGACGCGGTCAAATACAAATAAACACACCAAACAGTCAATCAAGGATTCATCAGGAAGGCAGTTACCCCAGGGAAAGTAAATTTCTCTTTAATGGTCAAGAAAATGATGTTTAACTTTTTTAGAAATTCATTTTCCAAGTTCGATATAAAAACAAAAAACAACAACCCAGTATGATCCCACAAGTGGGGTCTGGGGAGGGTAATATGTATGCAGACCTTACCCCTACCCCGATGGGCAGAGAAGCTGTTTCCAAGAGACCCTCGGCTCAAGACAGCAATAAAAGACGATACATTAGTACTATCCATAAACTCATACTAAAATAACATAAAAATACATAACATAACAATACAATAACGAAATAACAGTAATATAGGAAATACGAAAAGGATGGAAGGTACACTAATATCCAATAGATACATCCATGTATCAGTAGCTGATCAGTAGCATCCTAAGATTAACTCCTAACTAGCTAGTCTCACTCTAGTGCACTGTAGAAATATCCCCAACTTCCCCCTAACTTATTTCGGAAGAAATTATTTGTCAAGGAAAATATTTTTCATCGTATCGAACTCAGTAATCCTCGCCATCTCCTGCCTGATCACCTCTCCCCAATACTTCTTAGGTCTTCCTCTATCTCTCCTCGTGCCCACCACAGCCAATCACTCACACCTTCTCACAGGTGCATCAGTGCTCCTCCTCTGAATGTGCCCGAACCATCTGAGTCTTGCTTCCCGCATCTTGTCCTCCATGGGGGCCACACCCACTTTCTCTCGAATATCTCCATTTCTAATCTTATCCATCCTTGTATGCCCGCACATCCACCTCAACATCCTCATCTCTACTACTTTCATCTTCTGGATGTGTGAATTCTTAACCGTCCAACACTCGGACCCATACAACATGGCAGGCCTAACCACTGCTCTATAAAACTTACCTTTTTGTAACGGTGGAACTTTCTTGTCATACAGGACTCCCGTTGTTAACCTCCACTTCATCCACCCCACCCCTATACGGTGTGTGACATCCTCGTCGATCTCCCCTCTCCCCTGAATAACTGACCCAAGGTACTTGAAACTATCCCTTTTAGGGATGACTTAAGATTTAAGCCTCACTTCCACTCCCGCTTCCGTCGGCTCGGCCCCAAATTTGCACTCCAGGTAGTCCGTCTTCGTCCTGCTCAACCTAAAACCTTTAGACTCAAGGGCATGTCTCCAAACCTCTAGCCTCTTATTGACGTCGCGTCGTGTCTCATCAATTAGGACTATATCATCAGCAAATAGCATGCACCATGACACAATTCAAATTTTCCACCAAGTTGCAAGTACGGTAAGTAAAGCATGCTTTTGGGTCTTAGACTACCAATACTTAAGCGTAATAGTAGCTACGTACAGACTCTCGTCACCTCAAGCGTACGTAGCCCCCACAAATAGAAGTACATAACTAATTAATTCACCTATGGGGACAATTCCCTCTTACAAGGTTAGAAATGAGACTTACCTTGCCCTAAAGCTTACTTACAATTTCAAGAATGCGCTTAAACACTCAAATCACAGCCAAACGATCCAAAATTATTCAATGGAGTAGGAACTAGTCAACACATGCTCAAGAGTTCATATTCTAGCTATTAAAGTAATTTTCCAACCCTAAATACAAGGTTTATAAAAATCATCCACGGCTCCACGTGCTCCGATTCCGAAATTTTTTTAAGAAAGTTCTTACCCAAAACCTAAGGATCAAGAATATATAATTTCTACTACATACCATAACAAACTTCGTGATTGAATCTCATTTTTGTCAAACCCTTAGGTTTTACTCTAAACCAATAATTTCTACTAATTTACATGGTGTAATCTACCCATAAACTATGTATTAAACTCACATTAAGTAGAATTAACTTACCTCACAATGCTAGGCTGAAATCTGCCCATTTGAAGCTCCCAAATCGCCCAAGAATAGAGTGAAATATGTCAAAAATAACACATTCCCGTATTAAATGAAGGCCACTGCCTTCAGCGATTTTCACACCTGCGGTTAGGGAACTGCATATGTGGTCTCGCTTCAGCATGAGATTGCCCGCTTCTGCTGTATTGGGTCGGGCTAGCTGGGACCGCATCTGCAATCTTGGGACCGCATCTTGTGACGATCCGGCCCGTCGTCACGTGAATTACCACCCCGTTTCCCCATATTGCGTTGCTTCATGTTTCAATATCGGTATTTGAGTTGATCGGATTGGATTGAGTTGGTTTTAGTTAGAAATGAGGCACTTAGCCTCTTAGAAGAAAACTTATTTTAGAAAAGTCAACCGGAAGTTGACTATGTGGTTAGAGGGCTCAGATGTGAATTCCGGTGGTTCGATTAGCTTTGGGGGATGAATTGTGACTTAGGAGTGCGATCGAAATCGAATTTGGAGGCCCGGTGTAGATTTAGGCTTGCATTGGCGAAGTTTGAATTTTGGCGAATTCCGGTGGATAGGTGGGATTTTGATACGTAGGTAGGAATGGAATTCCAAGAGTTGCAGTAGCTTCGTTAGGTGATTTTGGATATGTATGCAAATTTTCAGGTCATTCGGACGTTGTTTGGTCGGGTTTTTGATTGAATGCGTATTGCGGAAGTTTTGAAGAAAACTAAGCTTGAATCCGATGTGATTTAATGGTTTTAGCATTGTTCGACGTGTTTTGAGGATTGGAACAAGTTTGAATAAGGTTTTAGGTTGTGTTTGTGCTTTTGGTTGAGGTCCCGGGGGCCTCGGGGTGATTTCGGATGGTTAAACGGGAGTTTGAAGGATTTGTTGCAGGTCTGATATTTTCACCTTCTGGTATTTCCGCATCTGCGGAAAAGGAGCCGCATAAGCGGTTCCGCAGATGCGGTGGTGGAGGTCGCAGAAGCGATCTGGAGTAGCCCAGGGGATTTCCGCATAAGCGAAAGGTTGGGCGCTTTAGCGGTGCCGCGTAAGCGGATAATAGACCGCAGAAGCGGTCGAAGGAAAATCACATAAGCGGTGTTTGGATCGCATAAGCGGTCCCAGGAGCTTTAAGTTAGACCGCGTAAGCAGTCAAATTGTCGTGAAAGTGGTACCGCAGGTGCAGTCAGTGGACCGCAGAAGCGGAAAAAGATCTGGTGTTATAGTGAACAGTGTTCACGAACTTGGAAAAGAAGCAAATATTTTGGACTTCGACTAAATCGGGTTTTTGGGCAATTTTGAAGAGGATTCGAAGAGGTTTCATCAGGTATAAATATTGGACTCGAATTATGTTATTATGGTGTAAAAACATGAATTAATCACGGAATTTCAAGGAATTAAAGGGTAAAAATAGAGGTTAGGGCTTGAAACCTAAGAAGGTTTGAATTGATGATTTTAGGGGCCAAAGGGACTCCGATTCTTGCGTATTTTATATGTACGGACTCGTGGTGAGACGAGGATTCCGGTGATATAAATTTTGTAATTTTTCGAGAAGTGGGCCCGGGGCTCGGGTTTTGCCAACTTTGTATTTTTGGGTGTTTTTCGAGTTCTTTCAATTGGGTTATGTTCCATTGGCTTATTATAACGTATTCCTTGTGGTTTTGATCAAATTCGGCGCGTGAGAAGGTTGATTCAAGAGGGAAAGGCTTAGCGGACTAGTCTCGTGGCCGGTTTGAGGTGAGTAATAGATGTAGATGATGACTTGAGGGTTTGAAACCCCGGTATATCACACTGTGACGCTATATTGAGGCGAGACACGTACTCTGCAGTGAGTGCGGGGTCGATTGTGATTGGGGACTATGGCTTAGTCCGATCGAATGATGTTCGTACTGTGTTATTGGCTAGAAATTAGTTGGCAAACCTCCTACTTGAATGATTATGGATATATTTGGGCTGTATGCCGATTATTTGGATCCCGTAGGGATTATTATCACTGTTTCCATGATGTTTAGAATGTTTTTATGATATCAGTCCTGAGTTAAACACTGTCTCGAAATGGCTAGTAAAATTATAACGTTTTAACCACTTAATTTATAATTTTTGATAATTGGAACTGAAAATGGCAAGTTTGCATGTGCCCGTGTGACTTGCATGCATATAAATGGACTGATTATGGATCGGGCTACACGCCGCAGCGAATATTATGATGATATTGCGCTTGGGCTGTAGGAGCCCCTCCGGAGTCTGAACCCCCACAGTGAGCGCGGGTACCCAAATGGATCAGGTTGCGCGCCGCAGCGGTCATGTGCATTGCATTGCATTCATGCATCGATATTTGCCTGCCTTACCTATCATTATTGTGGTTATTATGCCGTTAAATGTGTAGGAGTATTGGTTATAGCTTTGCATTATTGTATTTCGGGATTTCTTACTATCAGTCATTATACATGTATATTACCATTGAGTTGGAAGTACTCACTTTACTCCCTGCACTATGTGTGCAGATTCAGGTGTCTCGGGATCTTAGCTGAACTAGTTGCTGTTTCAGAGCTTTACCGGAGTTGTCGAGGTAGCTGCCCGACATCCGCAGGACCCGACTCCTCCCCTATCCCTTTATCAATTTTTCGCAGTTTTGAACCTTTATATTATTGAAGTCTTATTACGCTGTATTGTTAGAGACTCTAGACTCATGACCCCCAGGTCTTTGGGAGTGTATTCGGTGTTATCTTGACATTCAGTTTGGTTTCTATCTATCAAATAAAATTTTTTAGCTTCAATGCTGTTAATGGTATCCAAATAACTGGTTTTGAGCTTCATGCTCGGGTTAAGAGTGTAAATGGTCGGGCTTGCCTAGCAGTTGTGTTGGGCGCCATCACGACCGGAATTTGGGTCGTGACACATCTGCGAAACTTGGGCTCCTCCCCTTGAGCCTCATCTATGATGGGTAAGTCACTTCTGCGGTCTATCACCTGCGGTTGGCCAACCGCATGTGCGGTTATGACAAAACTAGAGCTTCGGCTCCTTCTCAAAATTTTAACTTAGCTCGAGCCTCGTCTGATTGACGCTCGAGTCCCCCGAGGCCCTGCCCGAACATACCGACAAGTTTGGAATCATAAAAAGGACTCTCTCGAACCCTCGAAACACTCAAAATAATGCTAAATCTAAGAATCACACCCTAAAACCAATTGAATCAAACTTATGAACTTCAAGTTCTTTAATCTACTTCCAATGTGCCTGAACGCACTTATACTACTCGGATTAATACCAAATTTTGAATGCAAATCTTAAATAAAAATATCAAATTATTCCTGATCTCGAAATTCCGTTCGGACCTCGATATCACAAAAACCTTCTCCAAACCAAATATAAAGAACTGCAAAATCCTTAAGGAATCAACTTTCACTATTAAGCGCAAAAACGCTGCAAGGTCATCCAAAACCCGATCCGGACATACGCCCAAGTCCAAAATCATCATACGAACCTGGTTGAACCTGCAAATCCTAATTCTGAGGTTTTTTATTCAAAATGATGACCCAAGTCAAACTTGACCTTTTAAGCCAACCTTAAGGAACCAAGTGCTCCGATTTCAACCCAAATTCTTTCAAATCTCGAACCAACCATCCCCACAAGTCATAAATCAATAAAAGCAAGTTCGAGAAGTCTTATTTGGGGAAACATGGTTCTAGAAAGCAAAATGACTAGTTGGGTCGTTACAGACGTAATTCGAAATATTGCTTTAGAATCAAGCCGTGAGTAAGTTTTGAATCTTGTTTTCTTTCTTTCTAAAATTTTTATTGTATGTGACTTGTATACGATACATCAGTACCAAAAGTAATATTCGATACAATACTAATATAATTATATTACGATTATATTCGATTTTAAATGTAGAATTCTGATTGAAACTTGAAGAAGATGAAGACCAGAATCGTATCACAATTTTTCATAAATGTATCACAATTATATTATAATTGTATATGTATCATAATTGTTGGAGGAATTGTATTAAAAATATATGATAATTGTTGCATGAGTTGTATATTCATTGTTTATTGTTACGAGAAATCGATGAGTTCTTGACAAATTTCACAGTTTGTATCAAAAATATATGATAATTGTATATTAATTTATTAGTATTATATCATGTATTATTTTGGATATTAATGTACCAGATACAAGTTATATACAATTGGAATACAGAATAATAAAATTATATTTTAGGATTGATGTATATGATACAATTTTATTACAATTATCATACAATTCTTGAATATTTTTTTATTTTCAGTGTTGTCCAGACTTCCAGCAAAGAACGATACAATTGACGATTTTTTTAATAATATAAAGTTTTCAGCATGGTAGGAAGAGAGAAGATGGAGATTCTTGGCATAAATTAAGGGATTTTGATGTAAAAAAAAGGTGAGAGAAGAGGAAAGGGAAAAAAGAGATGATGTTATTGACTTCCTTAATTGAAGGTACTAATAATGGGGTAGGAGCCTTTTAAAGAGCAATGCATACAAATTGTAAGAAAAACCTAGATACTTATTAAAAAAGGAAAAAAGACAAAATTGTACATATATTTTGGATAATTAGTCACGTTTAGACCCGTTTCTAATTTCTGTCTAAAATTATCCCCACCGTTAACAAAGCAGATAAAATCACCCCCAATCTTAAAGGATTTCCAACGTGGCAATGTGACACATTACTTAAATTGCTAACTAAGCAATTATCAACCCAAATTCTAAAAGGCACGTGGCCATTTCTTTGGCCGAAAGACTTGGTCCCATTAATGGCTAGTGGTTATCTCTCCTCTTTCTTACAACCCATAAATTAGACTATGGAAATTTTAATTCAACATTGCTCCAGTGAAAAATAATAAAAAAGAAAAAAAGAACATCATCTCCATCTAATTTCGTCTTCTCCATTTCATCACCACCACCACAACCAACATGTTCTTCTTCTTTTCCATTTTCGGCCACTAACGTACTTTGTTTTCTTAAACCTTTTCAGCCATTTTCTTTTAGACCTATTTCACATCTTTTTCCTTTACCTATTTCATCAGAAGAATCAATCACGAAATCAGAGTTTTTTCCGACATCAGAAAGGACAACTAGATAGATATAGATAAAAAAAGGTGATGATGCTATATTGTTTGAAAATTGCTAAATTTATGATAAAATTTTCAGATTCGTACCATTTGCAGTGATGGTCGACAACGAGGATACAACTTATGGCACATAAATGACTAAAAAAAGATAGGGTGGGAAGGTTTGAGGTAATGGAGTAGGTATTCACTCCTCTATGCAATTTATGGCACCTAAAAGATTAACGAAAAATTGAAAATAAGAAAAAATGATTACTGAAAAAAAGGATGGGGATTAATGATATATTCTTGTAAAGTTTATGAGTGCTTTACTTAATATAATATTTTTTTAACTGATGTTGGCCCAGCTATCCTTCTTTATCATTAAGAATATGTACTTGGTTTTATGAAATATGAGAGGTAGCCAACTAGACATTAATGAAGAAGAAAGAGAAGAGGAGGTAAACGGGAAAGGAGTGAGGTTGGTTTAAAAAGGTGGGTTAAGATAGCCATGTGGCCAGACATGTGGCAGGCTAACGGTTTAGAATAGTTAGGTCAAAGAAATGGGCACAGGGCTTTAAAATTTGGGCTGATAATTGCTCAGTTGGCAGTTTAAGTGATGAGTTCCATTGCCACGTTGGAATCCATTAGAGTTGGTGGTGATTTTATCTACTTTATTAACAGTGAGGACAATTTTAGACGAAAAGTAAAAACGGGTATAAAAGTGACCAATTATCCAAAGTATAGGGACAAATTTGGCCTTTTTCCCTGTCAAAAACTACAAAGCATAGAGAACATAAATAAATAAATTTCAAATATAGAGGGCTTTTGGCTAAGCTTATAAGCTGGTCAAACTAGCTTATAAGCACTTTTCGGCTAATATACGCGTTTGATAAAGTTAAAAGTGCTTATAAGTCAAAAATAAGTCAAAAGCCATAAGCTGGTCACCCCCAGCTTATAAATTTTTAGCTTATAATCACTTTAAGAGCCTGTTTAGATTGGCTTAAAAGCTGGTCAAACTAGCTTTTAAGCCATTTTTAGATGTTGTGACTTTTTGGCAAAAAAAGAAAGCAGCTTAAAAAAAGTTAAAATTGGCTTAAAAAAAACTAAAAGCCACAAGTTGGCTGATCCCAACTTTTTCTTTTCCAGCTTAAAAGCCAACTATCTTTGACCAAATATTTTACCGTCTTGTCCTTAATAATATTTATTATTCTAAAAATGTCCTTCACAAACTTTTGAAACTAATCATAATATCCAACTTAAACTTTTAATATTCAGTGGTAATTTCTTTTTTCCCTTTTAGCCAATGGTATTTTATTATTCGAATTCTAAAATTATTGGCATAAGAATAATTCAACTATCTAGTATTTGCATTAATTTCAGTTTCTTAACTTTTAATAAGAAATAAAAATTTGTTTGTTCAAAATATGTAAAGGATCAAAATCAAAAAGTTTTTTTGTTTTCTTTGAAATAAATTCAATAGAAATGTGTTCAAAACATATTTAAAATGTTCACTCTTTTTCTTTCAAAATTCTTCAAAAAATATTTCCTTTTGTGATTTTTGTCAATAAATTATGTAAACTCAAGAAATATATATATATATATATATATATATATATAGAAAAAGTGCTTACCAGCACTTGTTTACCAAATATTTCAACAGCTTTTTTTCAGCTCCAGCACTTTTATCCAAACGCATAAATATTTTTTTATAAAACCAGCTCCAGCACTTAAAAAGTTTTTTTGAGCACTTGTGCTTAAAAGCTACTTTTTTTAAGCCAATCCAAACGGGGTCTAAGTTTGACCAAGATTTTTACTATTTTATTCTTAAAATATTTCTCTTTAAAATAAAATTCCTACATTGATACTCACAGTCCCAAGTATTTTTTTCAACCTAAAATCCCCGCCTTTTCAAGACTGCAATTCTCATTGACTATATAAGATAAGCAAATTCTCTATTTCATTGTATATTTATATCTATGTGATTGTGTATTATCAGTACTTTTTTATCAAATATTAAAGCAACTTATCATCAATTGCAGCACTTGTATCCAAACATATAACTGTTTATTTATTAAATTAGTTTCAATACTTAAAAATATTTTTTAGCACTTAATATTTATCAGCTACCTCAAATTAGCTAATCCAATAAAAATCCCTATTTTCACGGTGCATGTTCGTCCAATTAATGATTTGGGTCCATATGAGAAAGATGGGTTGTGCCTGCGAAAGGCACAATTCCTGCTACTTGTTTGGTAAAACTTTTAGAAATGACACCGGGTAGCCATTTTAAAGGATTTCTATTTAGGAATTAGTCAATATATTTTGAATTTTATTTTTTTTAGTTTAATATTTTTAGGACATTTTGTCCTGAATTGTCCTGAAGATAAAATTTTTAGTAAAAATTTCAGGACAAAATAAGTACCGATTAATCTTTAAACAATATCCCTGAAAATGACTATATGTACACTTACCCCGTAATACTTTCATGGGATGGTCTATTTGAAAGTTCCTATTTAACCTAAAGCAAGTTTTCTTTTTCTCTATTTTTTCTGTTATTTTCAGAAGTGGCTATTAACTTGGCGGAACAACGAGCTAGAATACTAAATAACACTAGACTTTGGCTGACTTTCAAACCAAAAACAATTCATGACAAATAATACCTAAAATGTAATAAATTGCTACGAAATTGTGATGTTGCGGTACTCAAATTTTAGTACTAGTATGGCCTATGAGCAATACAAAGAATTAGAGAATGCTTCAAACATATAGCTTTATTTGACAATTAGCTGAAAATTGGGTATGCTTATTCAATATAAATTAAGGCACCAAATAGTATTAGGTATATGGAAAAGGTCCCACTTTGGTAGTAGGTAAGAAAAATGAGCTACATATAAAATGTAGATATACTCTTAATGATGTGACATCGCGAGATTTTAGCTCAAAGCGATCAATGCCACACCGTATTAAGAATATTTTTAGACTATTTAGTCCAATAATTAAAAATAAACAAACACTATTATTAGATTTGAAAAATGTTTGGACAAATAAATAGATTAACAGATTAAATTTACTTTAGTTCTTCATCCGATCTTGGTTTAAACGATAGGAGATACTACACAGAGTTGGACATTAAAACATAGTAGTATGTTTTGTTGGCTTGTTTTCAAATGTGAACTAATTGAAAGGATGTTAAGATATTTCAACCTTTTACAAAATATTTATGCAACGGAAAAGTATTAACTGCAACCAACTAGGGATGCGATGGAATGAATGAGATCCTCCACTTTTAAGTAGATGTCTTTATTCGAGCGTTAGGAATATGAAACTATTAATAGGAAACATTTCTCCTTTAATGGTTTCTACACAATGTGAATCCATATTAACATAGCCAACGATCTTTTTTCTATTTTGAGTGACTCCATACTTCTAAATCTATTAGTTAATTTATACATTTAGCTTTCTTTTCATTCCTCTCAAGTTGATTCTCTCAAACTCAAATTCTGTCTCTTCTTTCTATCATCTCCCTCTTAACTTTTACAATGCATTCGCCAAAATGAGCTGTCTTCAGTTTCTTAAGACATTTTATCTTATTTTAACAAATACTACTACATCTATCCACTTGATGGTTGATATTAAAATGTATTATCATTCTTCCACTTAACGTCTTCTTAAAGTTATTTCGTGATTATATTACGGTTATATATTTCGTGTAGACCTATTAATATTCCTGTACTATATATGATAATTTAAATCCATGTGATATGACCAGTTACAATTGAAGAATTATATATGCCTTTGTTTTTTATCCTTAAAGTCAACTGTCATCGATATAGTTATTGATTGAACAACAATGTGATTCTTCATTGTTCCGTTTGTCTACAGAGGAATCCCATCCTCTTGAAATTCATCGGTGGTTTGAAGCGGCAGTTCACAGTGGAGTATTGCTCCCAAACGCACACACAAATATACGTGGTATCACGATTCAAAATTCACTAAAGATCGTGATGTCACTTAACACTGCCTTCAGGCAAGCCAACAATGAATGTTTAACTTAATTATTCATTTTAGTATTCGAAATCATGATTTTTCATTAATCAAATAGTACAAAATAGAATTTACAGGGTGAAATAATAAAAAATTCAATGAACCATCATGCTGAACCTCTAGTAGCTAGAAACCCCCAAAACCCGGTGTCACAAGTGCATGTGCATCCATTAACGAGTACAACAATAATACAATATCCGTCTAAATACAAGTTAGATGGGAAAATATAAATAACTCTGATGGAGATTCTGTATGCTGCAGATGGTAACAAAGAAGTGCAGTTCATCGTAAAGTCCCTGCAATAATCACGTCTCTGTACCCAGAGGATCACCAGAAACATATATCTATACTTGCACAATAAATGCAACAAATGCAGCATGAGTACGTAAATCATTTTATCTTATTTTAGCAAATACTACTTGATCTATCTACTTGATGGTTGATATTAAAAAGTTTTATCATTCTTCCAATTAATGTTTTCTTACTGTTATTTCGTGATTATATTATTACATGTAGACCTATTAATATTCCTGTACTATATATGATAATTTAAATCCAGGTGATATGACCAGTTACAATTGGAGAATTATGCCTTTGTTTTTTATCCTTAAAGACAACTTTCCTCAATATAGTTATTGATTGAACAACAATGTGGTTCAGATTCAGTGATTGAAGCGGCAGCAGATTGAGATAGAGGAGAAATGTGGTTCATTGAGTAGCAGATTGAGATAGAGGAGAAATGTGGTTCATTGAGTTTAAACAAGAATATCTGTATTCAAAGGAATCTCATTTCTTTGAAACTATGGAGCAGATTGAAGAGGAATGAGGTTCGTTTCGCAGGTTTCAACAACGAGCTTCAGCATGGACATTAACCAAAGTATATAGTAGTGTAATTTCGAATCATAGTAATTCACATTCGAACTTTGTTAAGCTCAAGAAATAAATATGGCTAAACCCTTAAACTTGATTCCAATTTTCATTTTGACACCTAAACTTGAGCAGATACCTATTTCAACACTCCAACCTGGTACTAGATGTGTACAATAACATGGAAAAGAGAAAGTATTTGTCAGCCAGGCGCGGGAACACGTCAAAAATCACATTTTCCCTCTTCTACTTTCTCTTTCATCTTCCTCCTAATTTGTTACACCTTACTCTACTAACTGACTTTGTTATAATCCTTACTTTACGGTTTATTTTGACAGTTATCGGTTTGACGGAGAAAACAGAGGTGAGTGTTGGGGTGCGGTAGGGAGTCGGGGCACCGAAAACTGAAGGGTGATGTGGTCCGACTTCTTTACGGGCTCAATAGAATTTGATAATCGGAAATCTGCCACTATTAATTTACTGCATATATTAATTGAATTGTTCTGAATTTAAAGGGAGTGGTGGGCTTTGGATGCTGTCGATTCCTTATCCTAACCTAAGTATTGGTTTTGTGTTAATTCTAAGTATGATTGGTAGTGTGTCTTTGTTCTTTTCAGCGTAAATTTCAAAATGAATGTTGTGATTCATATGGCGATTGTTGGTCCAGTGGTGTTATGGTGGTAGGGAAGCAGGTAGCGGAGGCAGAGGTGGCACATTTGGTATAAAGTTGGAGTGTTCAATAGGTACAAGTGAAGCCAAGTTTAAGAGTTTGTGTATGTATTTGGACAATAAATACGAAGAACATATATACTACTTTTTGGAGGAGGGATAAATGAATCTGGAAAACAGCCGATACTTCCTCTGAGCTGCGCCAATTCAACCTTCTCCTCAACTGGTAAAAACTCTTTTTTTTTTCCTTTCTGGTTTGCTCCCTTTTCCTTTTTTGTATTTTCACTCTCATTTGTCTTCTTCTTGCAAGTGTTAATGACTCGGTCATAGAAATTCGATGAGGGTCTCAGTGACTTGGTCAAATTTGAATGACTAAAATATATCATATATAGAAATTCATTTAGGATCTCTATAACTTGGAAAAGTCAAAAGTCTCTTCACTTATGTGGTAAGGAACCATGCATGATTTTGTCAATTAACTAACTGGCTGATAAAAATAATGAAGGGACAGTGGAGACCAACTTAATTTTAGTAGTTGTTTCTGTCAAAATGACTTGGTCAAATTTGAAGTAACTACATGTGGATTAGTAAGATGACATATTGAAACCATTAGTTTCCAGTTTACAAAAGTTTCATCCACAACAGCTGTTGTTATCACAGTATTTGCAATGAGAAGAGGAGATATGTCTTCAGACATACCAAATCCCCTTGAAACGCTGCAGCTGATTGAACATAAATGGAGCCTTGAAGCGCAGCAGCTGATTGAACAGAAATGGAGTTCCTATGCTCGTATTCCTACAACTCTGAAACGGATTGCAGAGGAATGTCATTCATTCTGTATGGTTTTAGATGGATATCGTTTTTCAGAGGAATCTTGTTCCCTTGACACTCTGCACAGGATTGAAGAGGACTGGGGCTCATTCCTTGAGTTCTCAGATGAGTATCTGTCAATGTTATCTTATCTACGTGAAACTCTGAAGCAGACTGAAGATGAATGCAACTCATTCCATATATTTCTTTCACAGGAATCTGATTCTCTTGACACTCTGCGGCAACATATACGTAGTCACGAATACAATCTTTGGCAGACTATAGAGGAATGCAGTTCTTTACTTATATTTTCAGAGAAATATCTGTCTTCAGAGGGATCTCTCCCCATTGAAACTCTGCAGATGATCAAAGATGAATGTGATTCTTTCGAAATAGCTCTGTTTGTAGTTGATGAATTTAAGTTCCTCGAAAGGAAATTCAAGTTCCTTAAAAAGGATTTCAAGTTGTTGGATATCATTCTCAACTTGCAGATCGTCACAGGTGAACCAGATCTCATAATAAAAGTCCAAGCTCTGTTTCAAGGTGCTGCAGATGATCTCATCCAGATCTACAGAGGACAAGGGATCTACAAATCGTATCGTGCTGTCTCCGGCTTGCAAGAAGAGTTTTGGCAGACTAAGTTGGAAATCAGAAAAGCTAAATACTACTTTTCCGAAGTATCATTTCGACTTTTAGACGACAACGATGCTACTGTTATTCCCAATTTTGTTTTGGAGTTCATTGATACCGTGATAGAGAATCTCAGTGATTTACTGAACCTTTATGATCCAAGTTCACCCCTTCATATTGAGGGACTCATGGATCAAGTTGAAAATATTTTGAAGGAGTTGAAGTTCCTTTTTAGTTTTGTCAACTTTGTTACAGACAGATGCGTAGACCCTGAGGTCCAGCATACTTTCTTCACTCATGTTTTAGAAGTGGCCTGGCACACAGCAGTGGTTACCTGGTTGTATCTTCCAAGCCATGCAGATGGATGCCCAGATGAAGAATTTTCTAATCTCCTAGGAAGCACGCAACAGATATATCGAGATTCTGCTGCAGATGAGGGTTATCCTTTGTTTTCTGATCTACTGCAAAGCAAAATTCAGCCTATTGAGCCAAGTATCTCCAAGATCTATATCAATGTCCTGAAAGCTATAAAGTTACAGCAGTCACAATGGTATCCTGTTATCCAAATTAAGTATGTGGTAGACTGTCAAGTTGGATTTGTGGAGACTCTCCTACACAATTTGGAAGAGTTACCATTCATTTTAAGTGGCATAGAAATAAAGGAGATGCTCAACTTCTTGAGAGTACATCTACTAACACAGGCCCTTGAATTTCATCTTCAAGATATAGACTCTGTTATTGTTGATGCAGGAATTCTTGTTTACTCATTAAACAAAAAGGAGAAGGGTGATCTTGATTTTCGAGTCAAAATTCAGAATCTGCAAGCAATGATCTATCTCATCACAAGAAAGACATTTGTCCTTCAGTCGAACTTGCCTGGAATTGACGGAGTGGGCTCTGCTGATTTCATTTTAGACAACATGGAGAAGTTTCTAAACCTCTATTCAAATTCAGTTGTTTCTGTCAAGAGCCAACTTCATACAATTCAGAAAGAAGTCAAGTGCTTTCAAACTGTTGTAGAAACACAAGTCGGACTTCAACATTTTGTAACACATATAAATGGTTTGTTTTATGAGGTAGAATATGTAATTGATGCTTGTAAGAATAAAGATGATCCTGATTGGTGTTCATTTCTCTGGATTTTGAACATTGGAGAGGATATTAGAATGCTCATGGCAGAGGTAGCAGAGGTTCGAGAAAATACTGTGTTTGACTTGGCATTGCATAACATCACAGATGTTGCTGCTACACATACTTCTTCACGATTTTCCAGCAATTCTAGCACGAATGAAGAGATGGTGGGCTCCAAGGATGTGATGAACGAACTAAGAGGCAAACTAATCAAAGAATCAGTAAATCTTGATGTCGTTTCAATTGTTGGAATTCCTGGATTAGGCAAGACAACTCTGGCAAACGAACTATATTTTGATGAGTTAGTTGTCTCTTATTTTGATATCCGTGCTCACTGTTGTGTCTCTCAAGAATATAAACGGAAGGACTTGTTACTAGCCCTTCTACGTGATGTTACTGATGATACAGCTAAACTTGATAGAGAGGCTGAAAATGAATTAGCAGACAAGCTTCAGAAACTTTTAAAGCCCAAGAGATACCTTGTCCTCGTTGATGATGTCTGGAAAATGAGTGCATGGGATGATTTACAGTCATGCTTCCCTGAAAATAACAAAGGAAGTAGAATTATTCTAACAACTCGGCATTATGAAGTTGCATCTTATGCTAAACGCGTTAGTGATCCCCATAAGCTTCGATTTTTCAGTATTGATGAAAGTTGGGCCTTATTACAGAATAAGGTGTTCAACAAAGAAAGATGTCCCCTGGTCTTAGAGGCTGTCGGCAAAAGCATAGCACAAAAGTGTGGAGGGCTTCCTCTTTCAACAGTTCTGGTAGCAGGTATCCTCACAAGAATGAAGAAGGAAAAACATTGCTGGGAACAAGTATCAACAAACTTAGGTCCAAATATTCAGGCTCAATCAGAAGGCACACTAGATCTGAGTTATCATAATCTACCACATTATTTGAAACCGTATTTTTTATATATGGGAGTATTTCCAGAGGACAGAGAGATTCAAATCTCAAAATTAACATGGTTGTGGATAGCCGAGGGTTTGATTAACACGCAAATGGAGAAGCTTTCTGAGGATATAGCAAAATTTTACTTGGAGAATCTTATTGGGAGAAATCTAGTGATGGTTGCTAAAAAGAGCTCTGATGGAAGGATCAAGAAGAAAGCGAAGTTGGAGAACTTTTTAGAAAGGATAAGGTAATAAAAACATTAATTAGATTTACCTTTTCAATCTATAAGGCTTCTTCTAATTATACCTATTTCTCCATTAACAGGGACAGAGGTTCACGTCCTTCTCAATTTTTCCTTCCAATGTGCAATACTTCACGCCGCTTAAACCTTTACTCTCAAAGTGAAAATCTTCCAAAATGGTGTTTGTTTTTCTCCCATGTGAAATCTTTTCAGTTCAGAGAGGCTAGAAATATTGCATTCTCTTCGATAGACTGTGTTTCAAACACTTTTAAAAGGTTCAAGTTTCTAAGAGTATTAGACTTTGAATTCACCATGATTGATTCTATCCCACAAGAATTAACCCTTTTGAAGTATCTTGCTTTTAGGACTGCAGAAGATGCATTATCACTCCCGGACAATCTTCGTAACCTTGAAACATTGATAGTTCAAGGACTTAGAGGACGGATATCATTATCAGATACCATTTGGAAGATGGTTAAGTTGCAGCATCTTCACATCTACGAGCGAGCATTCTTCACTTTGAATGGTGGACAAGAATTCTCGAAAAGCCCCTCGACAATGGTTAATTTGCAAACTGTTTCCTCAAAGTCCGTCATATTGCAGGAAAAAGAGCATATGAGTTGGAGATAATGGATGGGAAAATTCTACCCTCACATTGGAATGTTGTCCACCTAAAGAGATACTACTTTTGAGAAAGTACCCACGGTCAGGTATCGCTATGTTAAAAAAAATTCTTTGAATTGTTAAAATTTTACTAACGATTTTAGATACACGAAAAAAACCCTTACCCGTGCCAAATGATGAGTCACGACCTGCACGGCAAATTGGAATATTCTAAAATTCCCAGTCCAGGGTTACAATTATTCTGATGGAACGGGTTAGGCAGTCTTCATCTCTAATCGTATCTCCGAGTCCCGTATGTTTTTCTGTTTCAGAAAAAGGACCAAATTGAGAGAAACAAACAAGTGCTCGAGGCTTCATACTTTACCGCTCAAACACTTGGGGGACTGCATATTGTACACAGATACGTGCGGAAAATAGATACGTAAATCGAACGAAAATCGGAAAATTCAAACTACAAAGAGACAAGTGTCGAGCAGAAGTTATGGAACCCCAGCATAAACATTCATCATAGTATTCTTTCCCATAAGAACAACAGAGTCACCTCTCAAACTCATGAGAACAACGAAGTCACCTCTCAAACCCTTCCTAATTCATGAAGATAGGGTCAGGATTATGTACTAAAACAGGTTATAAGGAAAAACCTTTTTTGAATTATATTTATTTTGTAAAAATCTGTTACAAGAAAAACAGTTATGAGAAAGTTATAGATGTATTTTAATGCATGTAATATTCAAAATCTTGTCAAAAGTTCGTGAATAAAAACTTGTCAAAGTTATTCCAAACAAAACATGTGTGTTCCTATTTCTTTCATCGTATTATAACACCATTATGAAGTTGAGACGTCTTCTTCATTAAGTGTCGATATATAAAAGGGACCTCTTTTATAAGTCTCATGTTAATAAGTCATGAGAAGAATCATAAAGCATTTTCAAAGGATAAAAATGCTAAACTATTCTATAAGTTCTAAATAGATAAGAAAAAGGCAAGAATAGAAAATTTTGAAGTACTAACAAACTTCTCGATATAATTAAAAAAACTAAGTAGAAACTTAGTCAACAAAAAGTTTATACAAGTGCCCCATTATGATAACTGGGGACTTTTTTCAAAAATCCCTTAAAAACTGCCAAGGGATAAACCACCAATCAACAAAACAAAAACAAAGTCTGGAAACATAAACTGGTTATTGAGGGGCTGGAATGTCAGAAGTTATTATATTAGCTTCACTTTCATGAACAGTTATAGGTACGGTGGAAACAACAACAGGAGCGGTTCCAGCTGGGATTGAAGTGTTAGGTTCATCGAGGGGAGCAAGAATCATGGAAGTTTCAAATTCCACAGACTGATTCATAGAAGTTTCACCCTTGGGAGCTGGAATTGCAACATTTTCAACTTCAAATGCCATAGCAACGACTTCTTCATTTAAAGGTTCTTCAGCCACGAGAGCTTCATTTGCTGGTGAAGGAAAGTCAAGTGGTTGTTGGGTCATCTCGATGGTTTTCAAAACTTTGGCAAATTCTGAGTTTAAATCAAAGTTTTCTTGACTGGCCTCGATTAAAGCATCACGACGAGAGTTTAGAAAAGCCCAACTCACCTCTATGTTAAAATTCTCCTCAAGAAGTTCATACTCTTTTTCCCACATAGCAAGATCATTCTTTAACACTTGATTTTCATCTAAAGAGGAATCAAGGGAAGCTTCAAGGGAGGCATAGGAACTCTCTAAGGCACGAACCTTATCAGAAGAGATCTTTAAATCAGCTTGAACTTGAGTCAAGTTTTGCACTAACTCCCCTGCATACTCTTCTTTCTTGCCCAAGAGTGCCCTAAGTTCTCTGATTTCTTCACTTGACTTTGATAATTGTTCTGAAAATGAACATTCAAGACGCTCCTTGTCTTTTCAAATTAGCTTGAAGAAGCTTTGGCAATTGCTAATTCGGAAGTCAGACTTCGCTTTTGCTGCTCCAGGTGATTTCTACTCTCTTGCAATTCTTCTATAGTTATCTGAGCATTCTCAAATTGCTCTTTCCAATTAGCTGCTTCTAGCTGGTCTCCCTTGGCTATTTCCTCAGCCTCGTGGATAGACTTTTTAGACTCACGGGCTTTCTTTTCCAAAAGGGAAATTCTTCCCATTAATTCCATACCAATAAGGTTAGCCTACAGTAACAACTCATAAAAATAAGAATCTAGAGATAAAAAAAACTTGTTAGTAAAAAATTTTTTTACCTTCAAAGTAGAATGAACTATGTCATTCATCAGAGTTAGCAGCTGTGACTGTCCATCTTCTTCTTCTCAATATCTCCAATCAAAGGCCCAAGCCAGACATCTGCTCTACCAGACTTCCTTAAAAGATTGTTGTTAGCAGGAACTTCAAGTGTAACGCTCCTCATAGCCAAGCTTTTGCTACTAGACCCCTCCTCTGCATGTTGAACAGAGGAAGAGGGAGCTATAGAAGGAGGAGCGGTAGAAGAAGTAAAAATAACAGTAGTCGAAGGTCTCGAAGCAGGTAAGGGAGCATAAATAGGCAAGGAAGCACTTGAAACTAAGGGAGAAATAGAAGGAATGGGAACAGAAGAAGAAAGAGGCACTTCATCTAAAACCGGACCTAGTTCACCACTTTCGAAACCGTTAACGAAGAGACATTGAGTGGATTCGATGGTGTCCCTTGGAATGGTTTCATCATCGGAAACAACAGTAACAGGCTCGGTAAGAGAGGAGGCACGGGCAGGAGAAATTTCAGCTTTATCTTCAGAAATAATGCGTCTCCTGGTTCTCAGCCTAGCAATCAAAGAGGTGTCTTCATCCTCAGAATCCTCTTCAACAACTTTCCTCTTTGACAGCGTAGCTTGTGTTCTATCCAAAGAAAAGGGAGTGCTAGAAGAGGTTCGAAGGGCAATAGCTACTTCAGATGTCATTCCTCGAATAGCAAATCCTGACAAAAAGAAGGATAAAAAGTTCAAAAAGGGGAAAGAATTTAACATACGAGAAATAATATACCGTGAGTTTTTACTTTCCAACCATGTTTGTTGTAAATAGATTTTTAGGTTCGTGCCTCCATAGGCACGACTTTCAAAATAGCATCTACCCAACCACGAAAATTGGGAACGGGCTCCATATCTCCCATGGTAGCTACAAAAAAGCAAAGAAGAATGAAATTAGAAAAGGAGTTGAAATAAAAAAAAAACAGACACGGTAAGGCAGAAATACTTACGTGCAAGGTTCCATTTCTCAGGAAAGGGAATATTTGATTAACCCACCAAACCAACTGTGGGCCGCAACATAACGGGTGTACCAACCTCGATCTTTATCATCTTCAGGGCTTACCAAAACCTTTTTACTTCTCGCAGTTAGGGTAAAAATACCATTGCGGAACAGCTTGGGGTGGTATAAGATGAATTAAATGGGAAAAGGTAAAGTCAACACCAGCCTTGGTCGATACATACCTTAAACAAGCCACTGCTCTCCATACAAGGGGGCCAATTTGAGCCAAACAAATTTTGAAAAAATGACAGAAATCGAGTATGACTGGGTCAATAGCAGGAATAAATCCCAAAGTAAAGGGGTAAGTATAAACAAAGGAAAAACCAATCCTATAAGAAGAAATTCTCTGGTTTGGGCTAGGAATAACTATACGAAGGTCATCTCTCCAACGACAATCCTTTCGAACAGTGGAAATCAAGGGTTCAGCAATTAAAGAAGGATAGGTGTTAGCTTCAATTACATGGTCACGAAGGGATTCTTTATCATGCTTGAAAGTTAAGTCGGATGGTACTATTTCTATCACGACCCACTTTCTAAATAAGCCGAGACCGGCACTCGATCACTAAACATGATCGAGCGAACCATCTCTACTTATCCAATCTATTATAGCTTTACACTTTATATGCAACAAAGCAATACTCTAACCAAATACTTTTGATTAATTTAAATATTTAAATAAATCAACTCCAAAACTTTATTCGTAGTAACTACTAAATTATTGCTAAGTTATTATAAAATAACATCTGAATCTCAACCCAATGACTATGTCTATGAAGCCTCTACTGATAAACTGACGCACTGCTCAGGACATGATATATCCTGGCCAGTTCTCTAAGTAACAAAGAAATAATTAAGTAAAGACGACTCTAAGGAATACTCCACGAACAAAAGCGGGGCTCACCAATAGCATTGGAAGGGAAGGAAGTCCTAACTTGTAGCTTGCTCGCCTGCAAATCTGGTTCCTACGTTGTACCGCAGACCAGCGTAGGTTCCCAAAAGAGAATGTCAGTACCATCCATTGTACTCAGTGAGTCTCAACAACATCGGGAGAAACTTTAATAATATATGCATTATGAGCAAAGGTTCTAAATGCATGTAAAACATAAAGATTATAAGAATAATTCTAAATAATTGCATAATAACATTTATGAATATTCTAAAAGAAATTATTTTCTTTTTCTTTCTTGTAAAAAAAAAGTACTTCACTTTATACTTTGGGAGTTCCAACTATCCTAACTTAATTTTGTCTCAGTCACCGTGTGATCGGCACGGGTTCGATCCCAACCTGATCGAATAGGCCCAATTCACGAGGTGCCACTTGCTTCATGGTTCTCAGCGCTCATGTATCATACCTTAGCATGACTAAGTAATTTCTCAGCAATGAGACCCTCAGCTTGTGTGCTCCCTACTTTGGCACAAGTAGTTTCAGGAAGTCAACGCCTTGGTCAGGACCCTCGGCCTGGACGATGACCCCTTCTCAGAATAA
>MU756906.1:261853-276656 GCA_026770625.1 Nicotiana glauca
TAAGGCATGACATAAGAATGAAATACACATTCAAAAGTATTTATAAAGGTTCTTGATCCTTCATGAATTTTTAACATGAAAATGGCATATATGAATAACATAAATATCTGAAATTTACGCATATATATCCAAATAATCATCTAAACTTTAGCTAGAAAATAATTCTAAGCTAATAGGTACTTACTACTCCGATTAAGTATATATTAACTCTTTTATGCAATTCATCAAACACCTTGTGTGCGTGCTTTTGTGAGTTAAACCACTTTAGAAAAGAGTTATATCAACTCAACTCAAAACTTCTCAAGCCAATACGTAGGCCCCAGTTCAATTGACACTAGTCAAACAATCGATTCTACAACAACCAGTGCATTTTAATCAATTTTTTTTAAAGTACTACACCTAAATATGAAATTTATTATTGATATGGAGGAAGAAAGGAATTAACTATTCAATTCCTACCTATTACTATTGTAGGGTACATAATTGACAATAGAAACTTTATATACCTGGGTTCAAGAATTAATGATTTGTAAAGAACCCTAGAATTTTCATTGTCTGTGTAAGCAACCTTGCTGCCTCTGTTTTCTTGTCGATGCGTGAGTTTCAGAACAAAGGTAACCTTCTGTTTGTTAAGGTGTTTTGTTACGGCTTGCCCTCAGGCCTCTTCTTAGTTGGGTTTTATTAAGGCTTTCAAGCCTTTTGACTTTTTCCTTTTTTTTTTCCTTTTTTAACATAAATACGTATGCCTCCCTTCCTTTTTTATTTATTATTTTACTTTCTTTTCCTTTTGTTTTGTCTTGACTTAACTAATAAATAATGATACTCACTTCTAATAATTAGTAATATTAAAATTATTAATATTACCATAATTATATAACCAATTATTTATAAATATCGAAGTAACTCAAAAAAATCAATCACAAGGGTTTTTAATTCGTAATAAAACTATAATTTAAGATTATAAAATTTAAATTCTATATTTAGCGAGTCTTGAAACTTTTACATATTTGAGGAGTGTTACAATTTCTTCAACCAAAGGTTCTTGAATAGGCTCAGAAAATTCTTTGCCTTTAGAAGAGGATCTCTTAGAGAAAGAACCTCTATAAATAGTACCAGAAGAAGGCGTGATGGAACCAGAGGTACCACCATGAATGGACCCTAGGCCACGAAGCCTACCTCCTCTACCTCTTCTGTGTCTTACAGGGGCATTGGGAAAGCTGTCAAGAATTGGGACCCTCTTAGGGTTAGGATTCGAAGATGAAATGGTAAAAAGATGCGAACTGAGGAAGAAGTGAATATGAGTAAATAGTGAGATATTTGGTAAAAGTTTGTGGAAAAGAAGACAAGGGAAAAGGGGTTAAGTTTACATATAAAAGCAATCGTCAAAGATTAAGGAGTGTAATGATGGAAAGCCTATAATAAAGGCAACTATCACTTCGCGAATAGTGGAGTTAAAGAAGCCTTGAAAAAAAAGAGAAGCTGCAAAATTGCAGAGCTAATAAGGAGGTGACACGTATGCATTGCATTAAATAGAAAAGACAACTAAAGCGTCAGTACTGTCATATCATTGATTATGGAAAAAATTCCCTTTTTAATGAAGATCCACTTCCCAAATATTTAATTGATAAATAAATAGAAAGTGGGGGGACTATCTGTATTGGAAAAAAATTAAATTTATTTATTGAAGATGACGTGTCATGACACGTGGACCGGTCAAATAGTCAAAGCGTGGTAATCAGTTAAGAGGCACGAGCAACAACAGATGCGGGAGAGACGATACTTAAAGGCACGAGCTATTATTCAAATGAAATGAGTCTCGTACCTGTTCGAGTCATTTAAAGCTTGAAGATCAGAAGAAATTGAAGGAATGAATCTGATAGCGTAAAGGAGTCCAAATCCAGCATTAAATGCCAAATACGTCGAGAGAATTTGTATTTAATAGGAATGATTGAGTACCGTTTCTTTTAATGTCATTTATTGCTCATAATTGCCTCATTAAGACAAAGGCATTACACTTTTTCCTAGAATTAACTATAAAAGGGTAATGTCTCAACATTTGTAGGACACGAGAGATCACTGTGATTATACTGAAATATATACTTATTCATTGCTTTATTGTTATCCTCAAAGTCTCTCATTTCTTGATTATCAGTAATCCTATTTCTCTTTTAATTTTTAGCTTTAACCAAATATCCAGTTTTTTGGTTAAACAAAGAGGGATATCAAGTTCTTGGAAATATTATTCTCAAATTGCAGAGCTTCATAAATGACTCAAATATCATAAATTATATCCAAGCTCTTTTTCAAGATGCTGCAGCTGATCTCGGCAAATTCTCCTCTAAGCAAGGCCTTGGAGTGCACAGTTTCCTTACGTTATAAATCGCATTTGATACATAATTCTGCTGACTAAGTTGAAAATCAGAGCTATATACTCCTTTCCCGAAATGTCATACTTTAAGCCAACAAGTATGGTTTTGTTATTCCCAATTTTGTAATGGAAAACGTTGATACTGTTGCAGAGAATCTCAGTGATTTACCAAAATTTACGGAATCGAGTTCACTACGTTGTGTCGGGAACTCATGATTAGGAAGTCTAAATGGAATTGAAATTCCTAATAACCTTTTGTCTTCTCAGACAGATGCATGGAACCTCAGAGCCAACATGCACACAACAATGGTTACCTGGTTATATTTTCCAAGCAATGAAAACAGATATCCAGACTCTGCTCCAGATGAAGAAAATCCTTTATTTTCTGATTTCCTTCGAAGCAAAATACAGCCCACTGAAAACTACAAGCCCTCGAATTTCATCTTCACGAAATCGACTCTGAGGTTGCTGATGCAGGACTTCTGGTTTACTCGTTAAAGGATATCGAGGAGAATAAGGAAAACATGGCTGAGGGGAAAACAAATCAAGCTCTAGTTCTTGGTTTCCCAGGCAAAATTGAGAGAATGCAAGCTATGATATACCTCATCACTAGAAAAACATTTCTCCTTAAGTTCAATTTACATGGAATCGATGGATTAGGTTCTGCTGATTTCATTTTAGACAACCTGAAGGAGCTTCTAACCCTCTACTCAAATTCAATTGATACTGTCAAGAGCCAACTTTAGACAAGCAGGGAAGAGCTCAAGTGCTTTCAAGTTGTTGTAGAACAGCAAGACGGGATTCAACATTTTGCAACACATGCAATGGGATTGGTGTCTGAGGTAGAATATATATGTGATCAGTGGCGAAGCCAGGAAATTCAATAAGGGTGTTCAAGGGTATTCAAAATCTATTTTTAATCAATAACAAGTAATATTTTACCTTATACATAATATAATTTTTCGGCGAAGGGTCGTCAGTTGATCACCCTTGGGCCAATATATCTTCGCCCCTGTATGTGATGCTCTAAGAAACCTAATGTTCCTGACTAGTGTGTGTCTTTTTCTCTGGATCTTGAATATTGAAGAGGATATTAGAGTGCTTATGGAAGAGGTAGCCAAAATTCAAGAAAAAGAAGATCTTGGAATCCTGACATAATACAAAAAGATGCTGCCAATGCACATACTTTTTTACAATTTTCTTGGAATCCAGGCATGCGTAACACTCCAGACTTTAAACAGAGTCCCACGTCGGCTGTACTTTAGACAGAGTCCTATATCTACAAAACACAAAAGAGATGTTGGGTATATAAGTTAACAAATCTTAGACCCTAGTGACTCATTTTAAATTCGTGAAGGCTTAGGCCCAGAGTGGACAATATCACTAGCGGACTAGGCTGTTACAAATGGTATCAGAGCCACCCTTGTGTCAGCCTTGCCAATGGTGGGTCAGAGTTCAAATGAGTTTCTGCAAATCCCATGCGGTGGGGCAAACCTCAGCGGGGACGCTGAGTCCATAAAAGGGGGTGTATGTAATACCCCAGACTTTAGACAGAGTCCCACATCGGCAAAACACAAAAGAGATATTGGGTATATAAGTTAACATGCCTTAGACCCTAGTGACGCGTTTTAAACCCGTGAGGGCTTAGGCCCAGAGCGGACAATATCACTAGTGTGAGCACGTGATTTTTGCCCTAAGCAAATTATTCCCAAAATTTCAAATAAAATGATTTCTTTAATGTTTTACAATTTTTTGTGAATTTTGTTGAATTTTGTGTTAATTGTTACATTTTTATTCATATGAAAATACAAAAATATGCACTTGCATTTAGGGATTTAATTTCACAATTTTAGTATCAATTAGTATTAATTTGTAAAGAAAATAACAAAAAGGGTACATTTTGCATTTTTAGTTCAAATTGGTATTAGTTTGCATTTTTCTTTAATTAGGAATTAATTAGAAAATCTAATTTTTAGTGTTAATTTGATTGTGAGTTTATTTTAGCATTTTATAAAAAATCAGAAAATAAAAAAAAAAATTACAAAATGAAAAAAAAGCAAATAAAATAAAAAAGGGGGTTGTGTTAATAATTGGGCCATGTTTTGTTATTTGGCTTAAATCTGAGCCCAAATCTTCATTCAGCCCAATCACCCCAAAACCCCTTCCCAACCCGTCTGGCCCAAGCCTTAGCCCAGTCCGGCTCAGAGACACCAAATGACGCCGTTTTAGAGAATGATCTCAACCGTTGCTTCTTGATCTGACGGTTGAGATCGACCTAGGTTAAGAGTATAAGAATGTCCGAACGTCCCCCCACCCCCCACCCAATTTCTTATCGTCTTCTTCACCCCTCACAAACCCTAACCGCGCCGCCATGAAACCCCTAAGCCGCCGGTGGCGGCGCCGATGCCAATAACCCCCAAATTTACACCCCTCGTCCTCCTCACTCTCCTTTTTCCATCTATGACAATGGTTTCCTTCGAATCCAGTCCAGGCCTCTCAAATATGAGTTTGAAATTCTGGTCTCAAAATACGAGCTTGCCCAAATGAGCCCAAATCGATACCAGATAGTCTCTTGACCTTTCTCATCTCGAATCTGTGGGTATTTCACTTCGAATCTTACCAGGCCGCCCCCAATTTCCAATCTAGGGTTTGGAGTTTTCTGTAGTTTTGAGCTTCAACAATCTAATTGGTTTTAATTAATATTATGAGTTTATCTTTGACAAAGATAAACCTATAATATTAATTAAAAATTAGTTCCAGAAATCAAATAATTTCGAAGTTCAAATCAGTAAGTAATTTTTCCCATTTTTAGTTTCGATTAGTTCGATTCTTGTTATATCTTTTAACTAAGTGTAGTTTTTAGTTTCCGAATAGTTTAATTTTTAATTCGCTTGCAAAATTTATGTCAAGTAATGCATGTTTATGTGAGTTCTTAGTTTAATTTTCATTCCATTTGTTTAGCTTATTTTTGTCTTGCTCAGTTTTATTCAGTCAATCGATTAGGTGTTAATACAGGTTTAATTAGCCCTTCTTCAGTTTTAGTCAGTCAATCGTTAGTATAATTGTTAGGTGTTAATTCAGGTTTAATTAGCTTAATTGATTGGTTTCAGTTGAATGAATTTTTATATAAACCATTGGTTCTTGTTAAAATTGAAGTCCATACTGAGTTTGTTCTTTGATTAATTAGCTTAATTGTTCAGTTTAGTTATTATCAAGTGGATGCTTTATTAGAGTTTTAGGACTTAGTTTGTATTACAGCTGAAGAGGTTTTGGTTGAGCAGTAATTGTAGGAGGTAAGAAGGGTATTTTAGGCATAGAAAATGGTAGTTTCATTAGAAATAGTAATTTCAGAATTAATACAAGGGTAGTTTAGGGATTCTAATGGTAGAAAAATTAGAATAGAACCCCCTAGGACTTTCTAGAAGGGGTTTTAAACTGAAATTCACAAGAAAAATGGTAGTTAGTTGTTGAACAAGTCAAAAATAGAGGGATTAAACTGAAAAATAATGAAGGACTAAACTGAAAAAATAAAAATCTGAAGTTGCACCCTAATTTTGCCTATAAAAAGGCATCAACATGTCTTGTTTAACAAGTTTGGACCCCCTAAAAATTCAGAAGCTTTTGGATCTCTGAAAAATTCCCCAAAGTTTTCAGCTCCAAAATTTCCCCAAAACCTCTCTTTAATTTTCAGTTCTTGATTTGAAATTCAAAACATTCAAAAATCCAAAAACAAACAAACAAACAAAAAATACAGTAAAAATAAAAAAAAAATACTTTTACATTGAAGTTTTAGCTGGATAATCTGAATTCCTAGTGTTCTGGACTCCATTGCAAGTCATTTTTGGAGTTTATTCAGGTTATTTTGGGTGCTCTTAATTGCTGAAGATTTTTTGGGTTTGCTAGATTCAATTTCAAGTTTATTTGGGTTTATTCAAGTCGTTTATGGTTGATTTCCTAGTTTTTGACTAATGTCAAACTCTTCCTGGATTGTCGAACTCATTCCTGGGCTTTGTGAAGTTGCATCGAACCTACAATTGTCCTTGTTGCTGTGTTTAATCTTGTTGATTGATCTTTATTGCTACTGACTCTTGTTCTTTTAATTTTGTTCCATTTCCAGGTACGTTTGAACTTGATCCAGTGTAACTTCGATGTGGAAATGCAATGAAAACTATTCGCATATTTGCTCCATTTATGCCTGCCTTGACTGTTACGTGTTAATAACTAAATAGGTGTTAGATGCAATTGTTTAATTTAGTTTAATATTGATCTACATGTACATAAGCATGGATTGTATAACTATACTGAACCGAATTATTTTAAGGCTTTTAAATACTTTAGCTGTAGATTGTTGTAGGACTTTAGAATCATGAATGATCCATTTCCAGATTTGCTCTGGCTGTAAAACCAATGTTGTGTTTTCAATAATCAATTGAAATGAGAAACTTTAGTATATATTCGAATAAGCATGTTGATGTAAATGCATACGGAAAACCAGTATAGTTATATACGTTCCAGGAATAAGTATACAAATAAATTTCAAATCACTCTTTAACTTTGAGATTAGATTGTGGGTGGCTTTACATGTTTAGATGAGTTTTCTTCATCCAATTGTTGTACGTATTCAGTTGGCAAAAATGATTTGGTTAAATTCTTAAATAATAATCATCCATAGCTATAGTATAGAAATTAGGAAAAGAGACTAAAATTTCCTGTGTTAAGCTATGTTTTTGACTGAAGTTGAATCAGAAATCAGCAACGTCTTGGGCCTATTTTTCATTTGTGCAAGGCCCACGTCTGGGCATTTCTCTTTGCATGAGCAGGGCGGAATCAGTTTAAGGCCATTTTAAGCCCAAATTTGTATTAAGCCAAAACTCTTTCAAAAAAAAATTATATTAGGAATATAGGGAATTAATTAACAAATATAAAATTGGGTTTCGAATTAGGTAGCGGGTTCAAGCTAAAAGGGCATTCCCTTTTGTTTTTATTCGGACTTGAATTCGGTGTCCGAATTTATATTTGTAAATTAGTTGGCCCTTTTTAGAAACAAATAATAAATAGAAAATTTAGTTCATTTTAGATTGGCCTTCTAATAAAAATGAGACGAGCCTCGCCAAACAAAAATGCATAAATTGCGGGGCCCTCATTAATTATTTTATTAAAATATTTAGAATTCGGGACGTGCCATTTAGCAAATTTTTATGACTTCCCGCAAAATAACAACACGTTAGTCGCTTTAGGCGCGCTTTTTAATAAAATTACCTTTTTAAATACGGGTGTGCATTTCATACGACCCAAATTCAAATCCAAATCTAAAAATATTGAATAAGAATGTGTCGAGGACCCGGGTGCATTTCATGTGACGTGATCCAAAAATACGTTTTTAAACGACGTTCATTTTCGTAAAAAATAATTAAAAAGCAGTAAATCATTCTAAAATTGCACTATAGGTTGGAGCATGTAAAAAAGCCATTTATAATAATTTAAGCGACTGTGCTAGAACCACGGGATCTGGGGGTGCCTAACACCTTCCCTCGGGTCAACAAAATTCCTTACACAGAATTTCTGGTTCGCAGACTCCAATTGTGAAGTTGACAAATTTCCTCGATTTGGGATTAAATTAAACCGGTGACTTGGGACACCAAAAACCAATCTTATCCCAAGTGGCGACTCTGAAAAGAAATAAATAATCCCAATTCGAATAATGTCACTTTAAATGGAAAAACTCCCTTATACATTTTATCCTTCGGGGTAGGTGTGTAAAAAAGGAGGTGTGACAGCTCTGACGACTCTGCTAGGGACATCGAACCCAGAATTCTGGTTCAGGGTTCAAAGATTCGAGCTTAGTATAAATATTATATTTGGCTTTATCTGATTTTTCTACATGCTTCCATGCTATATGTGCTAAATGTTTTACTGCTTTGATATTTGTTGAATTATATATAAATTGTCGCGAATCCCTTCCTCTCTCTGAGTCTTCTACATAATGGATAAGGGTGCACTTCGTGTAGCTTCTTTTCTGTTTAGAGTCTTTCCCAATTTAGAACGAGGTTGGATAAGTTGCAAAGCCAGCGGAGCTTCTATATCCCCAGTACGCTGCCTCCCCCTCGGCTCGAGTTGTCCACTCGGGTAAGCTAGGTCTAGACCAATAAACCTAGGGTTTAAACCTATAAGAACAAAACCTCATACCGGATCCCTAGTAGGAACGTTTGTTTGCATCATGTGCATTTGACTTAGGGGACTCAACACAGGGGTTGGGTTCGTCTAGGACAGCTGACCTGAAAGAAATTGACCATCGTGATGCATCTTATGTGTTAATTGTGCATTTATTTGCTCGGCTTTGCATGTTGACCGGCTTGTATACAATGAAAGAAAATTGAGAAAAAATAGCAGTGTTAAGATTCAGTAAGGATAACCTTTTGTTTTGAAAACTTAATGCCCAAATAGTACCGAAATGCTAGAAAACAAATATATAGAAAGAAAATTATTGTTCAAAATAGTTTAGATTTTTGCCAATCGGCCCGAACTACGCTGGTTTGATTCTCATCAGATGTGGGATACGTAGGCAACCCTCATCGGGTCCAACCACCCTTTTTCAAAAAATAGCCAAAAATGTCAAAATTTTAATTTTTATTGTAAATAAAGCCGGGTGACGCCATTCTTGTTAAAATAAGCCGAATGTCCCCAAAAAGGGCACCGGAAGGCTATTTTTGCAAGAACAGCCACCCTGAGTCATTTTTAAATGGTTCACGGGCACAACCTTAAAATCTTCCCCTCAGAAGTGTTGAAAGGTCGTATTCGCAAAATCAAATCCTTGTTTTGATTAAATAAAGAATTTTGCAAAATAGCCAGTTTATAAAAAATAAGTCATTAAAATTCCCTTTTTAAATAAACATGCAGGATGACTTCAAGTAACATCGAGACCTTCTCAGTCCTGAGTGAGATCCCCTTAAAACTTCACATGTGGTGGCATGATCTAGGAAAAGGAAGCAAAGACACCGTGGTTAAAATTTTGGGCGGTCTAGTTGATCTAATGAACATCAAAGCGAGGAAAGATATCATTGAGGCACTAATACCATTTTGGGACCTGACCCGTAATGTATTCTGATTTTCAGACTTTGAACTCACACCTACATTAGAGGAGATCGCGGGATATGCGGGCCTCAATGGGAACCTTCGAGGCAGATACCCACTGACACCACGACCGATAACCCTTCATAGGTTTTTGGATTTGCTGAACATTAGCCAGGATATTCAAGACCCGCATCTGGCAGAAGGGTGATGTACATTGCATTTTCTATATCACCGGTATGGTAACCCAAAAGGTTTTGAGAAGCCCAACACCGGCTTGACACATGCCGGAAATAAAGACAAATGGGAAGCTCGACGGGGATTAGCCTTTATGGTGGCCTTTTTGGGAGTGGTGGTTTGTCCGAGAAAAGATGGTCATATAGACCTCGGCCTGTTAGGATACAATGGTGCCTCTAATTGTAGCAGAAATGTACCGAGCTCTGACCAAATGTCGTGAAGGCGAGAAATTCTTTCAAGGTTGCAATTTGCTCTTACAGTTGTGGATGCAAGAACACCTCTATCACCGCACAGGCTATATGAACTACGGTTTAACCGGGTTGAGTTGTATTGCAGAATTTGGGACCCGGGTGACCGGTATTGAGTTCCCTGAAACTATTGAGACCTGGTCATCATGCTTAAGATCCTTGACCGTAGATAAAGTCGAATGGGCTTATGGTTGCCTTCCCATTACTGAAGCTATATACACATCAGGAGAGGTCCCCTATATTCTTTTGATGGGTATCCAAAGCATACAGCCTTATGCTCCTTACCTGGTTTTGCGACAATTTGGAAGATTCCAAACAGTACATAATGATGAAGACCTGAGTGAGCAAGTCATTGAGTTGGGCCCGAAAGCCGCATTTCCTGAAGGTAGAATCCAAAAAATATGGAATGAGTGCCGGTTCCTTGAGCCAAAAACCATAATACAAGACCAAGCTAGAGGCGAGGTAGATCCCGAGTATTTGACATGGTTTGGAAAAAGATTTCAAATTCCAGAAAGACCCGCTAAAAGACCGCACGTGCAGCAGTTTACGGATGGGGTCCAAATTCAATGGGATTGGCAAGCAAAGGAGAAGGAATACCGAGTTAAAATAGGATGGTTAGAGCAATAGGTCAGGGACCTCCAATTCGACAAAAGTGTACAGGCTGCAGCCGACGAGGTTGATAAGAAGAAATTAGCTCAGGAGAACAAAGCGCTCAAAGCCCAAATTAAACAAATGAAAATAGATGCCCGGAATCAAGAAAGAAGTCTATCTGATGAGAGGTTAATCAAAGGGTTAAGGAAACAAATTTCGGACTGCCAAGAAGAACTAGAAAAATCCGAGGGAAATATGGCAAGACTTCGGACGTAGTGGGCTAAAAAGACTGAGGGAGGAGAGAGCCCAGTTTGTGCAGCAAATGAGAAGAAACTACGAGGGGACCATCGCCAAGATAAAGGGGAAAATGAATACTATGGAAGAAAAGACAGCCCAGCGGGATAAAGAATTCCGAGTCGAGATGAACCAGTGCCATATGTTAATTACAGAGACGGAAAAGGAAATTAAACTGCTACAAGATTTGCACTTCCAGGACACGCAGGTGCTAGAAGCTCGTACACAACACATAAGCTGACTCCTCTAAGAAAAGGGCCAAATTAGAGAAATGAGCATAGACATTGCCCATTATATTGTAATGAAGTGTCAGGCTGGTGAGCGAATGGGTCGTACTGCGTCCTTTACCTCAGTGATGATATTTGTTCGCCAAGTCATGAATGATTTAGATCAGTTACAAAGGGGTCTCGCACGCAGGCCCGCAGCAATGTCGAATGATGCTCCACGGGCCCCAGGATTTGAAGCATTGATGTACTCTTAGTTAATCGAGTCTGTATTTTTGCTTTTGAGTCTATTTTTGTAATTTCCTTTTGCAAGAAAAGAAAAACAAATAGTCTATGTAGCTTTTGTAACCACATTAATGAAAAATTGAAAATTTCCAAAAAATTATTTTCTTACTATTGCATTTATTTGCAAGAACTATGCTTGGTCTGATTCATGCAGGGCCATGATACGTAGGCAATCTACATAAGATTCGACCGTAATCCTAAGAAAAAGAGAAAAAGAGAAACGCAAGGGAAATAAAAGGAAAGAAAAAATAAGAGAGAAAAGAAACACATAAGAAGAAAATAAGGCATTGAGAGAAAAACCCTGGCCAAAGAAAAGGAAAAGCAGAAAATGAAAATAGAGAAGCAAG
This sequence comes from Nicotiana glauca, assembly GCA_026770625.1. Lineage (NCBI taxonomy): Eukaryota > Viridiplantae > Streptophyta > Magnoliopsida > Solanales > Solanaceae > Nicotiana > Nicotiana glauca. The sequence goes on from MU756906.1 coordinate 273,516, forward strand.
AAAAGAAAATGAAAGAAAACAAAACAAAAAGAGAAAGAAAAGAGAAAAGGAATAAGAAGAAAATCCTGGATGATGCATGCAACCCAAGCAAACATGTAGATATCCATATAGGTGCATCACACTCCAATGTGCAGTTACCTATATGTTACTTGTTTCATGCTAACCGTTTGTTGCTATTAATTCCAGCTGAGTATTTTAGAAACCGTGGTTGGTTTGTGGTAAAATGGCCTCGCATTGATATTTCACCAAATCCAAAGGAAAAATAGAGATGTCGTCGGAAATGACCTTTCCTACAGTCCCCATATCTGAAGATAGCCCAATCTCTGGGATCCCGGCCTCTGAATCATATACAGCTGAAGAAAATCAGATCCCGCGCTTACGCTTGATGGAAATATGGGATGCTTGGAACAACGGGAAGGAACCCCCAAGCAATATCCCCGGATTTCTGGAGTTGTTCCCAAGATCTGGAGGGGTTACTACTGTCCCCATAAGCCGCCCAAATATTCCTCTAGGGCAACCTACCATGACTGCTAACATTTTCGGAACACCCTCTGAGGATCACCCCAAGGTGTTCCCATCTGGAATTGCTCCCAACATCTTTACAGCTCCACCATCTTCTAGAACTACCCAACCATCAATACCAAAACATGTTTTTGACCCTTTGGTCTTCACATTTCGGAATCCAGTTTTTCAGGCCGACCCTCCTCACTATCCTCAATATACCTACTCTCGGCCACCATATGAGATCACACCGGGGCAGGACAAAACCTCTAAATCCCCAGAGCAGGATGAAATGACAAAAAAATGAGGAGTTTAGAGCAAAGTCTGAAAAATATGCAAGGTCTAAGCTGGCAGAAGAGTGTTTCTTACAATGATTTGTGCATGTTCCCTCACGTGCACCTGCCTATGGGATTCAAGACGCCAAAGTTCGGAAAGTATGATGGACATGGCAATCCCATTGCTCACCTCAAAAAGTATTGTAATCAATTGCACGGAGCTGGTGCAAAAGAAGAGTTATTAATGGCCTACTTTGGAGAAAGCTTGGTGGGTATAGCATCAGAATGGTACATGGATCAGGACATATCTCGATGGCATATCTGGGATGAACTTGCCCGAGATTTTGTCCGACAATTTCAGTACAATATAGAGATTGCGCCAGACAGGAACTCCTTGGAAAACCTAAAGAAAAAGCCCTCAGAGAGTTTCCGCGAATATGCAATCAAATGGCGTGAACAGGCGTCAAGAGTGAAACCTCCAATGGATGAGGTTGAGATGGCCACTGTCTTCCTACAGGCTCAGGAGGTAGATTATTTTCAAAACATGATCTCCGCTATGGGTAAGCCTTTTGCAGAGGCAATAAAGATCTGAGAAATGGTAGAGAACGGGCTAAAAACGGGCAGAATTTTGAGCCAGTCAGCCATAAGGGCAACCTCCCAAGCCATCCAAGGCGGGTCTGGAGGAATGGCTAAGGGAAAGAAGAAAGAAGAAACAGTGATGGCGGCATCAGGCGGAAAAAGATACCGGGCTCCTAGACCCATGTTCTCAAAAAGAGCCCCCAGCACTATTACCCTCCCACAGATGTGACTTATGCTTCTCCACCATATGCGGTAATGAATGCTCAACCTTTCGGCCGCCCGCAACCACAAGCTAACCGAAACCCACATCCATTCCAAAGAAACAAGCCACCTTACCAAAACCAATATAACCACCGACCACCAACAAATAACTTCCGCCCGCGAGAACCACCTAGATGACAAACTTTTACACCAATCGATGAACCCTACTCCACCTTGTTCCCTAAGCTTGTCCAGATGAATTTGCTGCAACCCATACCCCCGAATGGGCAAAATCCAGAATCACCATCATATAAGAGGGGTGTCAGGTGTGAATACCATTCAGGGGTAGAGGGCCATCATACAAATGACTGCTGTACATTTAAAAATGTTGTGGAAGATTTAATCGAACAAGGGAAAATAGTGTTGAGGGATGAAGAAGTCCCGAATGTTACCAATAACCCTTTGCCCGCTCACAACAATGGGCCGGTAATTGATATGATTTGTGAAGACCGAGACTTTGACCCTGCTCTGAAAGCCATAATTGCTATTGCCAATGCTGAAAAGAAACCCAAGGTAGCTCTGAAGCAGGAAAAAGAAGAAAAGAAGGATAAAGCTATCAACATTGATCCTGAAGAGAGAAATGAGACAAAAGCAAAGCCGGTGCCTCCTAAACACGAGATTCTTTATGTGCCGCGAGGTTGTCAAGAGAAACCACTAGTTGTGAGCACTCCGAGAAAGTGTGAAATGAAGAAGGGTACACAGATGTATGTGTCGAAAGGGGCCTATGTGGCGCGGGGGACAATCAAACCACCTCGGCTGAGTGAGCCAGTAGTTATTGGACGCGCACCACAAAAGCCCATGACCGACCCCTCTGCAGCGCCGTGGAACTACCAACAAACAGTGGTCACATACAAAGGCAAGGAAATTTCGGGAGAATTGCCAGAAATAGTCCCTGTTGAAAAATATTCAAATATACAAGAGATAAACAGCGCCACACGAAAGCGTTTTCCATCTAACAAGCCGGTAAGCGCTGAAGAAGCAGAGACACTCTTTCAAAAGATGAAAATGCCAGACTATGAACCAGTAGATCAATTGAGGAAGTGTCCTGAGCAAGTGTCACTACTGTCACTAGTGACCAAATCTGCGGAACATTAGAAAATCCTCATGAAAACTCTGAACGAAGCATATGTGCCTGCCGAGACTTTGGTTGAACAACTTGAAAGGATGACAGAAAGATTCTTCGCTATCAACCAACTCTCCTTCAATAAAAGTGATTTACCTCCAGAAGGAGCTGCCCACAATAAAGCCTTGCACCTGACAGTCAAATGTGAAGGTTATTACGTTAAGCGGGTCATGGTAGACGGAGGCTCAAGGGTTGACATCTTCCCACTCTCCACTTTGCAAGGAATGGAAATAGGGACGGGAAGGATTCGCCCAAATAATGTTTGCGTAAGAGCCTTTGATGGGTTTAAAAGAGATTGTGAGCACGTGATTTTTGCTCTCACGACAGTTACTCCCAAAAGTATAAAATAAAATAGTTTTGTATCGCATTTGATTTTTGTGGATCGTGCGTTATCTTTCTTTA